>BPLQ01008881.1:416034-542315 GCA_021605075.1 Caerostris darwini
TATATATATATATATATATATATATATATATTTTTTCAAATTTATTTCACGTGCTTTTTTCTCAAATCGTTGGGGATTTTATAGTTTTTTATTTTTCTCAAATTTATTTCAAGTGTTTTTTTGTTAAAATCATTTGGAATTCTATAGTGTTTAATCTTTTATTTTTTTTTCATATTTATTACACGAGAATTTTTTCTAAAATCGTTTGACACACCATAGTTTTTAGTTTTTATTTATTTTTTTAAATTTATTTCACGTGCTTTTTTCTAAAATCATTTAATTTTTTTTTTATTTAATGTTTTCTTTTCTCAATTTTGAAACGATTACTGATGAACATAATTTATTTGCAGTTTTATTGCATTTATTTGCAGTTTTACTTTTGCTTGTTTAAGATTTCTGTTATGCGTTTTAATCTTTGATTAAATTTTAAATTGTATGGATAACCTGTATATCAGCCCATCCGATTTTTTTTTCTATTTTTAACCTGGTTTGTTTTTAATACAATTAATATAATATACTTTAATATTTATTTTATATTTCCATGAGTAAAATATGCTACAGCTATGAATTCTGAAAAAAACAGAATGTATCTTATATCGGCTAAACCATTGATTTACAAACCAATTACAATTACCATCTAGGGACTAGGGATTTATTTCGCAAATACAGTAAATCACCGTAGTCTTGATATTTACACAATATCATGTAAAATACTATTGTTTATAAAATCTAAGTATACCATCAAATGAGATAAATAAAAAGAAACAATACCTTTATCCATTTAATTGCAAGAAATTACGAATATTATTTGTAAGGAATAATTTAATTAGTAAGAATAAAAAATGAATATATTTTTCAACATTCTCATCCATTGTTATTAACAGGACCTTATGGCCGAGTGATTACACTTCGGCTATCGGTACCACAGGATTGGAGTCCCTGTGGTGCCATGGATGTTTGTAATAGTTCACTTTAAATCATAAATCCCGATCTAATATGACAGCAGAGTGATGAGGGTAGGACTGACAACCCTGACCCGTAAAAAAGAAAATAGCATTCCACGTTTATGAGTCTGCCAGCAGGCAGAAGGTCTTGGAAAACAATGCCAAGACTAAGCTGTGGTCATACCAACAGACCAAACTGTCGTATAGTTGAAGATTTGGTTTACTTTGGTTTGTCACTGTCATTTTTTGCAAACTATGGGCTAATTTGATGTGACCTACATGAGGATTCCGAAACCCTTACAAACATCCGTGATACCGCCAGGATTCGAACCTGAAGCCTGTTGTACCAAAGTCCAAATTACTAGCCAATTCGCCATTAAAGGATAATAAGTGTTATTAACGGATAAAAAATCAAAACATATTTGATTTCTTTTTCATTTCACATTTTTTTTTTACAACTAAGGTAATTTAATAACGTGAAACTGATACAATTATCTAAATATGCCTTAATGATACAAATCACACACAAAATGAGTAAAAAAATCATTTTTATACGTTCCCTTTCGAAGATTTATCAGTGAAAACGCGAGGATTTAACCTTGTGCACGCAATTAAAGACGCTTTGCGAAAATAAAGTGAAAATCTTTTCAGTTATCTGCTTTTTCAGAAACGGTTAAGGACTCTCCATTTTCTGGAAATGAGGTGATTAAAACGGTCCTTGTAATCACTGGTACGAGTGCTCTTGACTGTTTTTATGGCCACTCATGGTGATATTAACGCATGGGCTGCTCCATGATAAGATTAGAAATAATAATACTGTTTGAAAGCATAGGATTTTAGACAGTTCTACAAAACGTAGTTTAAAGTAGGAATTCAAAATGAATGAAGGAACTCTTTAGTATTATTAACTTTATTCACTTTTGTATTGTACAAATTGCAATTATTGTGATGTTCGATGTAACATAGGTTTGGCTTGTAGCTATACGGCTACCTTGTGCACACTTTAGGCTAAATAGACCGGGACCTACAATTTAACGTGGATTCCGAACCACCAACAAACATCCATGCTACCGCCAGTATCGATGTAATATAGATCAGATACATTAGTGAAATGATGCTTGTAATGAATAGATGAGAGGGATGGACGTACAAAACAATGAACAATATTCCTAGATTGTTTAACATTTCTTGATTGGTTAGATGTTGGAATCCTGGAGATGGCATGGATGTTAGTGAGTGGTTTGGATCAAGGTCTCAATCTATTTAACCTAACGTGTGCACAAAATGACCGCAGAGGGACAAAACAAACCTAAGCCTTTTTTATTCTGCAACCATGTTTCCGCCTACAAACTAGCAAGAGCCCCTTCCCTGTGACTTTCAGGAAAAATGGTCAATCGGCTTCGAGACACTCACCCGAGATGAAGTACAGAACAACCATGCGCTTCTGCTGATAAAGCTTTAGTTTACAGTCTCTCACCTCGAGATGAAATATATTTATCTCTACCCTGCGTATTAATTTACTTCTGAATCTCACTCGGATATATAGTGTGGCTTGTCACTCTACGTCACTTTTTGCACACATTGGGCTAATTAAACCGGAACCTACACTTTAATGTGTATTCCGAACCACTCATAAACATCCATGCTCCAGGATTAGAACCCGAAGCCTGTGGTACCAAAGGTCAGAGAGCCTATCCAATTTACTATAGAAGAAGAAGTGTTTTTTACCGATTAAAAAATTAATAATAGATTTTTTGTTCACAATTTTTTTATAACAAAGGTAATTTAATAACGTGAAATTGATACAATTATCTAAATGTATCTTAATGACACAAATCACGCACAAAATGAGTAAAAAATTCAGTTTTACTCATTCTCTTTCAAAGATTTATCAGTGTAAATACGAGGATTGAACCTTCTGCACGCAATTAAACGCGCATTGCGAAAAGAGAGTGAAAATCTTTTCGGTTATCTGCTTTTTCAGAAACGGTTAAGGAATCTCCGTTTTCTGGAAATGAGCTGATTAAAACGGTTCTTGTAATCACTGATGAAGTGCTCTTCACTGTTCTTATGGCCACTCAGGGTGGTAATAACGCACAGGAGAGGATAGGAGGAGATTAGGAATAATAAAACTGTTTGAAAGGAAAGGATTTTAGAAAGTTCTACGAAATGTGTTTTGTAGTAGGAATTCAAAACGAATGAAAAAACACTATAGCATTATTAACTTTATTTGCTTTTGTATTGTATAAATTGCAATTATTGAGACATTCGATGCAGTATACTATAGGGCTGATGCATCAGTACAATGTCGCTTGCAATGAATAGATGAAAGTGATTAAAATAAAAAACAATCTTTTATTTGAAAAACATTCCTAGATTGTTAAGCATTTCTTATTCTGCAACCATATTTAATCCTACGTACTGGCAGCGGCCTGATGGACAATAGACTGGCGCTCTGGCCACAGGTTTCAGATTCGAATCTTGGCTCTGCATGTTTGTGAGTGGTTCGGAATCCGTGTTAAAAGGTAGGTCTCGGTCTTTATAGCCCTCGTACCCACAAGATGACCGTAGAGCGACAAATCAAAACAATCCTACAGACTAGCATGCAAGAAAAGTGACGTTGAAGAAAAACGATCAGTCGGCCTCGAGACTCTCAATTTTGAAGAAGTACAGCACAACCATGTGCTTCTTCAGGGATACATTTTGTTTACAATCTTTTACATCGAGAGGGAATATATTTAGCACTACCCTGCGTATTAGTTGGTCTTCAGAATCTCACTCGGAGATTTTATTTTGTTCATCGCTCTATGGTTATTTTTTTTTCACACATTTGGATAATTAGACTGTGACCTAGAGTTTGACGTGAATTCCGAGCCACTAACAAACATCCATGCGTCCACCAGTATTCGAACCTGAAGCCTGTGATACCAAAAGCTGGAACTCTAGCTAATTCATAACTGAAGAATAAGAAGTGTTATTAACCATTAAAAAAATCAAAAATATATTTGATTTTTTTTTTCTTTACACATTTTTTTTTATAACTGAGGTAATTTAATAACATGAAAATGATACAATTATCTAAATATATCTTAATGACACAAATCACGCACAAAATGAGTAAAAAAATCGGTTTTATGCTTTCTCTTTCAAAGATTTATCAGTGAAAACGCGAGGATTTAACCTTCTGCAGGCAATTAAACACGCATTGCGAAAATAAAGTGAAAATCTTTTCGGTTATCTGCTTTTTCAGTAACGGTAAGGGCTCTCCATTTTCTGGAAATGAGGTGATTAAAACGGTTCTTGTAATCACTGGTGAAGTGCTCTTCACTGTTTTTATGGCCACTCAGGGTGGTAATAACGCATGGGCTACTCCATGACGATATTTGGAATAATAAAGCTGTTTTAAAGGAAAGAATTTTAGAAAGTTCTACAAAACGTATTTTGTAGTAGGAATTCAAAAACAATGAAAGAGCTCTCTAGTATTATTCCTTTCGTATTGATTAAATTGCAATTATTGTGATATCCAATGTTGTATACATCAGTACAATGTCGCTTGCAATCAATAGATGAGAGGGATTGTAAAAAACAATCTCTTATATAAAAAACATTACTAGATTGTTAAGCATTTTTTATTCTGGCTCCATGTTTAATCCTTCATACTGGTACCGACCTGATGGCCAACTAGCTAGTGCTCTGGCCATTGGTATCGCAGGCTTCAAGTTCGAATACTGGTAGTTTCATGGATATTTGTTAGTAGTTTAGAGCTACCCTGCTTATTACTTGGCCTTCAGTATCTCACTAGGAGATTTGGGTTTGATTTGTCGCTATACGCTCATTTTTTGCACACTTTGAGTTAATAAGACCGGGATCTGCGGTTTAAAGTGGGTTCCGAACCACTGACAAATATCCATGCCACCGCCAGGATTCGTACCTGAAGTCAATGATACCAAAGGTCAGAGCGTTATTCAGTTTGTCATCAGGCTGCGGAGAGGAAGTGCATTTAGTGTAACCCTGCACTTCCTTGTTCACCCCGCGTTTAGCCGAATGTTTCGGTCCAAAATGGAATCTTTCAGCGATGTTATAATTATCTGTCTTTTACATTTAATTCTACTTTAAATATTGCATTTGTTTAATAGTATGAGTGTGGTTTTTTTGTTTGTGTAAATAAACTTGTTAGTTTTCAGATCTATGTCTCACGTAGCTCAATCCAACCACTCCATGTAACAATCTAGTTGCCCAACCTCCGCTGTACAATCTGGTGACAACGTGACACCACTACAATTAATAATATAATATAAGATACAAGCCCCATAAAGAGCTTGTATATATCCTTAAATGTTTCTCACATAATTTTCTGAATGTATATAAACAAATGTTATTCGATAGTTCATAATTTTGACTATCAAAATGCTTTAACCCTAATTTGATGAAAATACCTAGAATTTATTATAACAAATATAATATTAGTTCTATATTACTTCAGATGGTAACTAATATTTAAAGAATATTTAGTTAAAATACTGAATTATAAAAAGGGGACAGTAAAAAAAATAGGTTTACGAATCCTCGTCTACGCAAAAGCTATGTACAAGTTTTAGTTCAATAATCGCAAAGAGATGGGAATCTAATATTTTGAGATATTAAGCATTATTACCAATAACTCTATCTTCACGGGCAAATCAGATTGGTTAAATCCTTCAAGACCAGATTCAGATCGTATTCTTCGTCGTTACCAAATAACATCTGGAGCAAGACAGAAACCACACAGTCTGGAAATGGATTCATTCGTCTTCTAGGAGTGGCATCTTCACCGAACTCAAACACCCACGTCTTCCGATAAAAGCGGCTTATCTCTGCCACAGAGCCCCGAAGTGCACTTCGCACGGAGAGAGTTCCCCCCTACAAGAAGAAGGATTATGCACAGGGAACTACCGTAGGCCAAGATTCTTAATAATCGGATTTCTGAAAAGTGTGGATAAAAATGACAAATTTTGAGCACGGAGAATCTTCGGGTTATGCATGGTGAAGGATTCTCTTTTTTTTGTTAACGAAGTCAAGATTGTTTTTCGGGATTAGAGGTTTGGCGGTTTGGTTTGCTTAGAGATCGATATGAATTTTTATTGGTTGGGAAAGGTCAGATAAAAAGAAATCAAGAAAATGGATTTGGTGAAATTCACAGACGTGAATCCTGCAAGGCATTATATTATTTCAAAAATACATTATATTTCAATGCTGATAGAACTAAAGTTTGGTTTTGAAGATTGGTTAGTTTTAGGGAAATGTCAGATTAAATGAAATTAAGGAAAAGGATTTCGTGAAATTCGAAGGATAGTTTACAGACATTATTTATAACATGTTACACAGACATTATTATTTATTACATATTATTTCAAAAATAAATTATATGCCGTATATTTTAATGCTGATAGAACTAAAGCTTGATTTTGAAGATTTGTTAGTTTTAGGGAAAATTCAGATAAAATGAATTTAAGGAAATGGATTTGGTGAAATTCGAAGGATAGGTTACAGACATTATTATTTATTACATATACATATTTTTATTATTTATTACGCATTATTTCAAAAATAAACTATACGCCTTATATTTTAATACTAATAGAACTAAAGTTTGGTTTTGAAGATTGGCTAACTTTAAGTTTCGACGATGTTTGGTTAAATATAAATACAAATTCAAACTTAAAGAATAATATTAAAATTTCATTTAGAAAGAAAAGTTTTTAATGAAATAAAATATTAAATTGTAAAAGAAATATTTTGGATAATATTTTTTTTTCCTTTTTAATGTAACTGGCAAACACTGTGACAGTTGATTTTGATGCCTTAAGGCAAGCACTGCACCGACTTTACTCACTTAGCACTACACAGGAGGTGTGTGTAACTTGAAGATGAGTTACGGACGCGGAATAACACTACCCCCGCAATACTCTAGGATCATGTTAGACCGGGTTTATTTTGGATTCCGAACCACAACAAATATCCCTGGCACGCCTGGACTCAAATCCGAAACTTGTGGTACCATGCGTCAGCCACTCTTCGATCAATCCCCTATATATATAGGATTATAGGAATATATATATATATATATGTGTGTGTGTGTATGTATGGGGCCAGATTGGCACATGGCACAGCGGCTAGCGCTGCCGCTTGGTACCACAGGTTTCGGGTTCGAGTCTCGGTGGTGCCATAGATGTTTGTGATTGTTCGGAATCAACTTTAAACTGTAGGTCCTAGTCTAACATGGCTGTAGAGCGTTGGGGATAGGGCTGACAAATCTACCTCGTAAAAAGAAGGCATCTCATGTTTCGAAATCTGCCAGTAGGCAGACGGCCTTGGCCCACCATGGGGCTGTTGCGCCAATCATGATAATGATGATGATATATATATATAAAAAACATGGATAAAAAGCTGGTACTTTATTTTATTACATCATAAGAGTTTAAATAATTGGGATCCCGCTCTGGAAGAAGCAGGAGAAACGAAAAGGAAATCCGAAAATCTTCAGAATTGCAAACCATCTTAGAATGAAAACAAAACAGGAAATCGTGTTCAGCCACGTAGTTTGCGAAGAGTGGGGAACGAAGAAACCTGGAGTGTCCTCGCTGCTGGTGAATCTGTAGTTGTTGCAGAAAAGGAGAAAGAAATTTGCTGAGGTAATGGGAAAGAGTAGTGTGTTAATGACACAAATGTCACATTCGAGTCTAGTGGAAGTATAGCTATAAAATGGAAGTTTCAGTTTTCTCAACGTTTAATTGAATTTTCCATTTTATAAGGCATTGTTCAAGATGAGTAATATAATTCTGAAGGTTTTTACTAATGATGAAATGGTTACGACCCTGAAGGAGGGGTGCTGTATCATCTACAAAAAGGCTGATTTTCCCATTATAAATTTGCGGAATATCATTAACGCAAAGATCGTAGAGAAATGGTACAAGTATTGAACCTTGGGGAACACAAGCCTGAATTTTTTGAACAGAAGAATCTGTGCTACCAATGGAGACTACAAAAGTTCTGCTAGTAAAATAATTTTGAATAATTTTAATAAGAAAAGGAGAAAGGTTGAAAATAATTAACTTATGGATTAACCCATTGACCCAAACTCTATCAAAAGCCTTTGCTTCCTCAAGAAAAACAACAGCAGTATCAAATTTCCAGGAAAATCCCTCGGAAACAGTTTCAGTGAGATTAAGTAGTTGATGCGTTGTAGATAACTTTTCAGTAAAGCCAAATTGCTGAGGAATGAGAAGATTTTTTTTGTTTAGTTTCATTTTTTAGATAAGTCAAAATAACATTTTCTATTAATTTGGTTAATGAAGAAAGAAGAGAAATCAACATGTAGCTATTAGGGGAAGTTGGATCTTTACCTTTCTTATGAATGGGAAAAATTAGAGTTCTTTTCCAACAATCAGGGAAATAAGAATAATGAATGATAGCATCAGCAATTTGGCAAATTTTAGAAATTTAAAAGATTTTTCAGCATCTTATTTGTAATAGTATCCATACCAGGGGTTTTGTTAATCTTTAAGTGACTGATGAAATCGATAATACTAGAAGCTTTAGTATTGACAATTTTAGGAGCAAAATGATGGAGTTAGAGATATAGTCATAAACAGTTTTAGTATTCTGAGGATCATTAATGTTATTTTCCTGAAACTGCTCGCAAAGGGAGTCTGCAAAATTTCTGCTTTTTGAGAATTAGTTGTAGTTGTTATTGTAATTATATATATATATATATATATATATATACTAACACTAACAGGAAAGAGTACAAACTTTGAACCGTCATTGCACCTGTAGTTGCTACAACTGATTTTTTTATGATTGTATTGTCTACATGGAGACTATGTTGAACGGAAATACAGTGCTACTTCATTTTTAATACCATAGGACATATAATTTTCTTGACATATCTAACCTGCGTGTTATCAGTCAAATCTTTGTATTATAAATAGGTTTAACCTTTCCAATTTTTTTTTTTTTTACTATTCCTGTAAATTATATTTCTTGATTATATATTGATTATATTTAGGACAAAAGCAACATAAAGTGTTATAACACAAGTTAAAATTAAAACAAGAATGAACAGAGCCACTTCAGAAGCGTGAAATGTTAAAGAAAGTTATAAAAATAACATACAAAATAAATAATGATGTGTCTCTAAGTCATTATATATAAATTACTACTACTGAAATAATTGTTTTATAGTACTGTAGTGTGCAGTTGAGCAACCAGATTGTAACTGTATGGGGCTGGGTTGTGATACTTGAATCACAAATTGTAGAACACACAGCTTTATTGACACACGCACATACACCGCACATATACAATATTTAATACATTTAAAGACATATAATTATAGATTCGGGAAGGATTCCACTTCTAAGCCGAAAATAGGATATTCAGCTACGCGAAGAATGCGCGAAATATACTTCTCCGGGTGAGATGTAGTTCAACTTGACATTACTCCTGAAAGCCACGCGGACGCTCTTGCCAGTGCATAGGTGGAAGCATGGTTACATTGGTTTAAATTAATAATTGTGTTTCAGTATATACTACAACAAATGTTATTTCATATTTAATACGTTTTTAACACTTTTTTATGAATTATGCTTCATATTTTTATGCATTTTAATATCAGTAATAATATAAAATATCAAACTGAAAATTTAGCAATAAAATAATAATAACACATTCAAGAATCAATTATTTAAAGATTTTTGAAAAACATTCATTTTACAAAAATTCAAATATCGCATTTTAAATAAAACTTAATTTAATTCTATTTCGTTAAAAGTGAGACATGGCTTAGTATTAATTGCCATTAAAAATTTTAAAAACAAAATAATTAATTAGATTTTTTTTAAAATTAAACTGCTGTATAAATTTTTATTTCGACCACGCATTTCTTTTTAAATAATTTTTCCCTGGAAATTAATAACAAACACATGACGCACAATACACAAACACATGAATATACATTTTGTCAATTAGTTACGATCTAGTATTAACAAAAGCTCCATAAGGTCTTTAAGAAAACATCTAAAGGATTTTGTAATGAATTATTAAAGCACATAAACATTCCAATGTTTTCATAAATTATTTTTTTGGACGCGAAATATATTCCATTAATCAAACTTCTTTTATGATTGCATTAATTTGCAACACTTTTGAAAACATTATATTAGAGATGAAATTAATTCCAGATGGTTTCTTACAAAAAAAATGTAATGACACAAAAATTGTTTTCAGAGTAGTTTTTTTTTGCTTTAATTTACATAATACTGTTCATAAAGCATCAATGTTTAACGTTTCAGCTTATAATTTACAATATATAATTTAACAATGCCCATTTATATTTTAAAACAAACCAATGCAACAATCATGCGCTTTATTATCAAAAAAAATATATTTTTTTCTTATCCCACTTGGTAGACAGCAATCTCTGAACGAAGTCCAAGAACACGCGTTGTCTCATGGAAATAGAGAAAAGTGGGGGAGGGGGGAGCTTCTGTTGTGTTGGAGCAACCCGTAGTTAGAAATGTGATTTCCTCCGTGATGCTGAAGAAGGAGGACAGTGTCATCCTTGAGACTTTTAAGTAAAAATTGTCCCACATTTGCGTATCGTAGGTTAGGTTTGGTTTGTGGCTCTACTGTCATTTTTGTGCTCACTTTAGGCTAATTAGACAGGGAACTATAGTTTAACAGGATTCCCAACCACTCACAAACATCCATGCATCCGCCAGTATTAGAACCTAACGCCTGAGGTAACAAAGGCCAGAGCTCTAGCCAATTGGCCATCAGGCCGCTAGCATATCATATGGGAGAAAACCCAGAAAATTCCCACAAGGTAGTTCGTCTCACGAGACAAGATACTGAACATCATAAACGCCTTCGATGCCCTGGTTTTTGGACACAATGCCTACTGCAATGTCGTCAACGGATCACAAACACCATCGAGTATCCTCGTTATTGAAACAGTGTTTCAGCATATTGAACCTTAACCCTTAAGCTCACCATCGGGGCACATTACGACTGAGCCACGAGTCGGCCATAACCTTCTCTTTTAAGCTCATGCTGACGTTTTTTACCATACTATTACTAGTCTGGTAATATAATTAATATATTAAAAAGTTTCACATGATCTACGTTATAAATGGTATAATTGGGGCCTGATGACCGAGTGAATAGCGCTCTGGTGCCTCGGAGCCACAGGGTATCAGTGGTGATATTGATGATTGTAATGGTTCGGAAGCCACTTTAAGCTGTAGGTCTCGGTCTAATATGACTATAGAGCCTTTAGCATACGACTAACAACTCTACCCCGTAATCTCCTGTCTCAAAACCTGCCAGTAGGCAGACGTCATCGGCTCACCACAGGGTTGTTGGGTCAATAATGATGATAAATGTTATAATTCAAATTATTAAAAATGATTTGTCACTTGAAAATTTTAACAAAATACTTGTAAATTCAAAATTCTTGAAATAAACTCGATGATATTGCCAATACAAAAATATTGCAATGGACTAAATACTTTAATACAAATATTATCTTTTTATAAGATAAAAAAAAATATTAAAGATTAAATATAATAGCGACAAAAATGATAGTCACTTTTAATGAGTCACAATTATGTAATATACGTATTTTCAATGACTCGAAGCGTAAATAACGATGTAATTCGTCTCATTATTTTAGGTTTAAAAGTATAATTATTTTCATGCCTTAGGTACAAAAAAAATGATCATATATACTTTAGAACGGAGAAAGTACCTTTAGGGTCAGAGGAGCCAATAAGTGTGTTAGAAGCAGCAGTTCATGTTTGCCTTGCTTCAATTTTGTTTTTTTTCTCATAGAGATTTAATGAAGTTAATTAGTTTTATTGAGTTAGCTTGAAGCCTGAATTTTGTCCTGCGTTTGTTTTGCTAGCTGGTATAAAAAGAAGTGCATCGTAGACACTGACAAATTACGTGCTGTTAATTAATAGGGAAGAGTTTTCTTACCGGGGTCTAATTTCATCTTTTTTTTAATCATACTTAATTACTTCGAGTAATATTAATTTTGGAATTTTTGTTCATTTAATGATGTTTTTTCAATCAGTTAATTTTTTGGAGGGAAAAATAATTTTTTTTATCACTAATTACTACGATATTTCAATTTATCTATTTAATTATAAACAAATTTTAAAAGATTACATTCTTCTTATATTTAATTTTTAAATGCTATTTCGCAGAGTACTATTTAAGGTAGCATTATTTTCATTTTATTACAAGTATTCATAACGTATTTTTCATGTAAACAAAGTATAATTATCTGTATTTAATACATTTGTTTTCTATTAAATTAGTAATTATCCAACAGACTCATAATCGCCTTAAATTATCAGAAATCTACTACTAAATGTAGTGTATTAATTATATATATAAAAGTTACAAGATCTGTATCAATTAATAAAATAAAGTTAATATTTGATAGCACTATTATACAACTGTTACGAAATCGGAAATGAATTTAATTTTTTTCTTATCCCACTGGGTTAGACAGCAACATCTAGACCAAATCCATGAATCCATGTTCTCATGGAAAAAGGGAAAGGGGGGCAACCTCTGCTGTGATTGGAGCACCCGTAGGTAGAAATTTGACTTGTCTCCTCGCACTGAAAAAGGATGGCAGTGCCATCCGGGATGACTTTTAGGACGAACTACTTCGCATTTGGTATCGTATGCGAGAACACTCGGAAAATTTCACCAGGTAGTCCGACTCACGAGGCAAGATGATGAACCTCACAAATACCAAGAAGTCTACTCGTTTTTGAAACAGCATCTAAAACAATGCAGCCAGCGGATTGAACCCTAACTCTAATACTCATCAGTGGCGCAGCGGTGTAAAGGCCAATTTGCTAGCGCTCTGAATTTTGGTATCACAAGTTTCAAGTTCGAATCCTGACAGTGTCATGGAATTATGTTAGAGGTTCGGAATCCACGTTAAACTGTAGATCCCGGTCTAATCAATTGGAGTACACAAAATGACCATAGAGCAACTAATAAAACAAAACACACCACTGGATCATGTTGATATGGCTGATCATCAACTGGTCTGATCATGTAATTAATATTAAAACATATAATTATTATTATTTCCATATGATCTATTTTATAAAATGTGAATTAATACTATAATTCCAATTAAAAAAATAATTTTATATTTGATCACTTGAAAATATAAACAAAATATTTATAAATTTAAAATTGTTGAATTAAATTCGATGATATTGCCAATACAAAAATATTCCGATAGATTAAATATTTTAATACTAATAAGATCTTTTTGTAAGAAAAAGTATTTAATATTAAAGATTGAATATTAGCCAACAAAAATGATTACACAACTCACTTTTAATGAGTCACAATTATATAATATACGTATTTTCAATGACTCGAAGCGTAAATAACGATGTAATTCGTGTCATTATTTTAGGTTTAAAATTATAATTATTTCCATGCCTTAGGTACAAAAAAAAATGATCCTAACCACATTAAAATGGAGAAAGTACCTTTAGGGTCAGACGAGCAAATAAGTGTGTTAGAAACAGCACTTCATGTTTGCCTTGCTTCAATTCTGTTTTTTTTTTTCTCATAGAGATTTAATGAAGTTAATTAGTTTTATTGAATTAGCTTGAAGCCTGAATTTTGTCCTGCGTTTGTTTTGCTAGCTGGTATAAAAAGAAGTGCATCGTAGACACTGATAAATTATGTGCTGTTAATTAATAGGGAAGAGTTTTCTGACCAGGCCTAATTTGATCTTTTTTTTTTAAACTTGCTTTGATTATTTCTAGTAATATTAATTTTTGAATTTTTTTTCCATTAAATGACGCTCTTTTCTATCAGTAGATTTTTTTGGGAAAGTAATTTGTAATTTTTTCTGTTATTTTTAACACTAATTACACCAATATTTCAAATTATCTATTTAATTATATGTAAATTTGAAAAGAGTACAGTGTTCTGATTTTTAATTTAAAATACAATATCCC
Organism: Caerostris darwini; assembly: GCA_021605075.1. Lineage (NCBI taxonomy): Eukaryota > Metazoa > Arthropoda > Arachnida > Araneae > Araneidae > Caerostris > Caerostris darwini. Next base: position 430,025 of record BPLQ01008881.1, read on the forward strand.
AGAATACTTTTTAATGTAGAATTATTTTGACTCTATTACTATAAAGTATGATATTTGATCATAAACGTAATTATAGAAGTATTAATTGTACTATGTAAATAAAGCATAATTATCTGACTTCAATACATTTGTTTTCTAATAAGTTGATAATAATATGCACTAGACTAATAATCACATTAAATTAACAGAAATAAATTTCTAAATATATTCTAATTATGGGTAGAAAAGTTTCAACGTTTGTGCCAATTAATAAAATAAATTAGTTAATATTTGATAGCCCTATTATATAAAATTATAGAATGTTATATTTGTATTATATAAGGATTATTAAATATAACAACTTTTACAAAATTAGGCATGATTTTATTTTTTTTTCTTATCCCACTTGGTAGAGAAGGGGGCAGCTTCTGTTGTGATAAAGCGCCCGTAGGTAGAAGTCTGAATTGACTCTGCCGCTGAAAAATTAGGACAGTGCCTTCCGGGAGTACTTTTAGTGCCTTTAGTGCCTTCAGGACAGTGTCTTCCGGGACTAACCGCATTTATGTATCATATGGAAGAAAATATGGAAAACTTCCATCAGTAAGTCTGACTCACGATGCAAGATGCTGAACATCGCAAACACCATCGAGTCTCCTCGTTTTTCGAAAAAGTGTCTACAACAATGCCGCCAGCTAATTAAACCTGAGATCTAAAGTTCACCAATGGTGCACGCTGACATTGAGCCACAAGTCGAGTTATAATTTAAATTAAAGCAAGTGTGTTCATATGATCTGCTTTACAAAATGTAAAATAATGTCATAAATCAAATTAATAAAAATAATTTTATAATTTTTTTTCACTCGAAAATATTAGCAAAATACCTGTAAATTTCAAATTCGTCAAACGAAATCGATGATATTGCGAAAACAAAAATATTCCAACGGATTAAATAGTTTAAGATCTTTCTTATAAGATAAAAAAAATTAATGTTAAAGATAGAATACTAGTGAACAAAAAATGAATGCCCAACTCACTTTTAATGATACATAATTATGAGTATGTATTTTCAATGACTCGAAGCGTAAATAACGATGTAATTCGTCTCATTATTTTAGGTTTAAAATTATAATTATTTTCATGCCTTAGGTAGAAAAAAAAAATATTCTACTGACCGCGTTAGAACTTAGTAGTACCTTTAGGGTCAGACGAGCAAATAAGTGTGTTACAAGCAGCAGTCCATGTTTGCCTTGCTTCAATTTTTGCCTTGTTTTTTTTTTTTTCTCATAGAGATTTAATGAAGTTAATTAGTTTTATTGAATTAGCTTGAAGCCTGAATTTTGTCCTTGCGTTTGTTTTGCTAGCTGGTATAAAAAGAAGTGCATCGTAGACACTGACAAATTAAGTGCTGTTAATTAATAGGGAAGAGTTTTCTTACCAGGGCCTAATTTGATCTTTTTTTTTTTTTTTGAAGCTTGCTTTAATTACTTCGAGTAATATTAATCTTTGATTTTTTGTCCATTAAATGGTGTTTTTTATATCAGTAGATTTTTTTTGCGGGGGGGCGGAAGTGATTTTAAATTTTTTCTGTTATTTTTATTCCTAATTATTCCAACGAAATTAGTAATGAATTTAATTTTTTTTCTTATTCCACTAGGTAGATAGCAACATCTGGACAAAGTCCATCAATCCATGTTCTCATGGAAGAACGGAAAGGGGCAGCTTCTGGTGTTATGGAGCATAGTAGGTAGAAGTCTGACTTGACTCCGCGTCACTGAAGAATGAAGTCAGGGCCTTCCGGGAGAACTTTTAGGAACAACTACTCCGCATTTGGTATCGTAGAGGAAAAAAATCACAAAATACTTCCACCAAAAAGTCTAACTAACGAGGCAAGATGCTAAAATGACAAATACCGTCGAGTTTCCTCGTTTTTGAAACAGTGTCTACAACAATACGTCCAGCAGATTGAGCCTTACCCTCAAGCTCACCAGCAGCGCAAGTTGGCATTGAGCCGCGAGTCGGGCATAACTTTCTTTTTTAAGCTCATTTTAACATTATTTAAACCAGGTTGTTACTGTTCTGACCATATAATTAATATTATAGCAAGTTTTTCATATGATCTGCTTAATAAAATATAAATTAATGTTATAATTAAAATTAATAAAAATAATGTTATAATTTTTTCACTTGAAAATGTTAACGTATTGCTCGTAAACTTTAAATTCTTTAAATAAAATCGATGATATTGTCAATGCAAAAATATTCCAATGGATTAAATGTTGTTTTTCTAATGTAGCTGGCAATACAGATACAGCTATTCTTTATGCCATAAAAACTATTTTCGGGTTTAAATTATAATTATTTTCATGCCTCAGGTACAAAAAAAGTGATACTAATCGCTTAGAACGGATAAGTACTTTTAGGGTCAGACGAGCAAATAAGTGTGTTAGAAGAAGCAGTTCATGTTTGCCTTGCTTCAATTTTGTTTTTTTTTTCTCATAGAGATTTAATGAAGTTAATTAGTTTTATTGAATTAGCCTGAAGCCTGAATTTTGTCCTGCGTTTGTTTTGCTAGTTGTATAAAAAGAAGTGTATCGTAGACATTGACAAATTATGTGCTGTTAATTAATAGGAAAGAGTTTTCTTACCAGGGCCTAATTTGATCTTTTTTTTGAACCTTGTTTTAATTACTTCGAGTAATATTAATTTTTGAATCTTTGTGCATTAAATGATTTTTTTTCTACCAGGAGATTTTTTGAGGGATGAGAAAGTAATTTTTAATTTTTTGTGTGTTATTTTTATCACTAATTACTACAACATTTCCAATTATCTATTTAATTATATGCAAATTTTAATAGAATACAATGTTTTAATGTTTAATTTTCAAATGCCATCTCACAGAGTGCTTTTTAATGTAGCATTAGTTTCATTTTATTACTGCAAATGATAATATTTGATCGTAAAGATAATTATAGAAGTATTAATTGTACTTTTCATGTAAATAAAGCATATTTATCGTCTTTAATACATTTAATCTTCTGATAAATTAGTAAATATGCAAAAGACTCATAATCACATTAAATTATCAGAAATCTATTTCTAAATGCAATATTCTAATTATGGACACAGTGGCCTGATGGCGGAGTGGCTAGATCTCTGACGTTCTAAATCCATGTTCTAGTCCCGGCGGTGCCATAGATGTTTGTAGTGTTTCGGTATCCCCTTTAAACAGTAGGTCTCAGTCGAATATAACTGTAGAGCGTTGGGTGTAGGGCTTACAACTCTACCCCGTAAAAAGAAAGCACCTCCTGTCCCGAAATCTACCAATAGGCAGATGGCCTCGGCCCACCATCGGGCTGTTGAGCCAGTCTGTTTCAGTCTACGATCATATTAGACCTGGAATCGGATTAATTATCTTAGTACTAATAATATCGTTTTATAAGAAATAAAAAAATATTATTAAAAATCGAATATTAGCAAACAATAAGGATTGCACAACTCACTTTTAATGAGACACAATTATGTATATTTTCAATGACTCGAAGCGTAAATAACGATGTAATTCGTCTCATTATTTTAGGTTTAAAATTATAATTATGTTCATGCTTTAGGTATAAGAAAAATGATCCTAACCACCTAAGTACGGAGAAATACCTTTAGGGTCAGACGAGGCAATAAGTGTGTTAGAACAGTACTTCATGTTTGCCTTGCTTCAATTTTGTTTTTTTTTTCTCATAGAGATTTAATGAAGTTAATTAGTTTTATTGAATTAGCTTGAAGCCTGAATTTTGTCCTGCGTTTGTTTTGCTAGCTGGTGTAAAAAGAAACTGCGTCCTAGACACTGACAAATTATGTGCTGTTAATTAATAAGAAAGAGTTTTCTTATCAGGGCCTAATTTGATCTTTTTTTTAAAGTTTGCTTTAATTACTTCGAGTAATATTAATTTTTGAATTTTTTGTCTATTAAACGATGTTTTTTCTATCAGTAGATTTTTTGGAGAAACTAATTTGTAATTTTTTGTGTATTATTTTTATCCCTATTTATTCCAATATTTCTAATCATCTATTTAATTACATCTATCATTTTAAAAGAGTATAATTTTCCAAAGTTTAGTTTTCAAATGCTATTTTACAAAATACTTTTTAATGTAGTATTATTTTCATTTTATTACTACAAATTACGATATTTGATCTTAAAAATAATTATAGAATTGTTATTTGTACTTTTCATGTAAACAAAGCATAATTATCTGTCTTTAATATATTTATTTTTTAACAAATTGATAATTATGCAGAAAACTCATTATCGCATTAAATTATCAGAAATCTATTTATATTTGTAATATTCTAATTAGGGATAGAATAATTACAAGTTCTGTATTTTTTAATAAAATAAATAAGTTGATATTTGATGGCTCTTTATACAAAATTATAGGATGTTTTTGTTGTGTAATATAAAGAGTATTACATGTAACAACTGTCACGAAATTATGAATAAGTTTAATTTCTTTTTTATATTGATACCGCTACTTAGCTATTCCAAAGAAATTAGGAAATGTACATGCTTTAAATAATGTAATTATACTTTAACTTAATTAAATAACACCTTTAATTTATTTATTTCGTTTCATTTATCGTTTAACTTTATTAACACTTCAATTTCAAAAGGAATGAAAGTTTTGGAAAATTATATCTGTAAACACATACATTCTTTTAAATCACATGAATAGGGAATTAAAATCAATTCAGTTAAAAAATAATTATTAATTATTTGTGAATTAATATAAAATATTTTTAAAGAAATTAAATAAGAATTACTTCAATAAATATTCTTATAAAAACATTTTAAACAATAAAGAAAACTTTTTAACTGAATGCATTTTGGAAATTTGTTCTAAATTAAACCAAACGATAAATTCAATTATTTCATTTCTTGTAATTTAAAATATAAATAGAACAAGATAAGCAGAAAAAAATATCGTCTGTAAAAAAATTGTAGCTTTAGAAAACGATTTTTTATTTTAAGTTAAGGAATTAATTAAAAAATAAAAGATTAAAGTAAATAAATTCTTATATTAAATTCTAAACTGATTAAATTGATTAATGCAATTATAATGTAATTATCATTCGATTTAATGAATAATGTAATTATCCTTCGACATTTTAAGAACTTTATTCACTAACACTTCAGTTGTAAGAAGAATGAAAGTTTTGGAGATTTATATTTGTAAACACATGCATTCTGTTAAATCACATGAAGAAAGAATTAAAGTCGATTCAATTAATAATAGAGAGTTTTTGCATACCGTACGTTAGTTACCGTAGGACGTCAGTTAGCTTTTTCTCCCTAGCGCGCATGCTCATAGGAAACTGAGGAAGAAAACTGTGCTAGGGAGAAAAAGCTAACGGACGTCCTAACGTACGGTATGCAAAAACTCTCTAATAATTTTAGGCCTTTTTTAATTATGAGTTACTATAAAATATTTTTTAAGTTATTGAATAGAATTACTACAATAAATATTCTTATAAGAGCATTTTAAACAATAAAGAAAACTTTTTAACAAAATGTATTTTGGAAATTTGTTCTAAACTAAACCAAACGATAAATTCAATTATTTCATTTGTTATAATTTAAAATATAAATAGAACAAGATAATCAGAAAAAAAAAATATCGTCTGTAAAAAAATAATACCATTAAAAAACGATTTTTAATTTTTTGAAGAATTAATTTAAAAATAAGAGATTAAAGTGAATACGTTCTCTTATTAAATTCTAAATGGATTCTTCGAAATAATATTTTTGACTAAAATATATGCTCAATTTCAAAGTTATGAAAAACTCCAATGTGGTCTGTATATTATTTGTGATGTTATTTTTTGATATTAGATGTTTCAATTAATTTCCTAAATTGAAAACTTGACTTAGGCTTCTTTTTATCATTGAAAGAAAATCAGTGAAGATGTTTTTAAAAGGTTCTCACTTTTTCATTAAATTAAAATCTTCTTTTAAAAAATGCAAGTAAAATTTTTTGCTATGAGTGATTTTTTTTATTATAGTTTTAAAGATTATTGAAAATTTCAAACGTTTTCCTTTTAATTAAAAAAATAAATCTTGAAGAAATCTTATGAAAAAATAAATTTTATATTTAAGTATTATACATGATTAGAGATAAAATGCGTTTTAAAATTTTTACAGAATTATTTACAATTATGATCTATACAGAAATTAAAATTTGAAAGTCTTTAAATAATGAAAACATATTTATTTAATTAAATCATTGCTTTATATATTCATTTTTTAAATACTTTGACATAAAAAAAAACAAATATAATATTTCTCCAAAAAATAGATTTTATATTTACTATACATATACATACGGTAGACATTTATATACTTTACTATAGATACTTATATTTTAGATATAATATAGATATTTTATTCAAAAAAATAGATTTTATATTTATCATTTTATATGTTTACAAATAAAAAAAACTAACTTTTTTATAGAATTATTTACAATCATAATCTATGTAGAAATTAAAAATTTGAAAGTCTTTAAATAATAAAAGCCTTTTTATTTAATTAAATCATTGATTTATGTATTTATCTTTTAAATATATTGACATAAAAAAGCATATTTAATATTTCTTTCATTGTAATGTTTATAAACATCATTTTGTCATTGTATAAATATTAAATATTGTCAAAATAAGTAGAATTATAATTTTCCTTATAAACAATTTACGGTTCAGATGCATTTCCTTTGAATATAGTCAATAATATATTTAATGTTATTATATTATAATGCCGTAGTATTGTCCTTTTAAGAAATTTTTTTAAATAATATAATATAATAAATTAGTTGAAATCAATTCATACATTCATACATTGCTTGTTATTCACGTCCGTAGCATATCTTCAAGCTACACGTTCCCCCTGGGTAGTGCTAGAGGAGAAACAGTGGTACAGCCCTTGCTTATGACATAAAGACTAACTGTATCTGTATTGTCAGCTGCATTAGAACAACAACAACAACAATAACTAGACATAGTGGTACAGGATCATCTTCACTTCCGATCCAAGTAAAATAAAAGCTTAATAACTTTCATTGTATTTGCGAGTAGGCCACCATTTTGCTTTCTTAAATTTTTGATTCTTCAATACCACGCTTCTTTTTGAGAAATCTGTTCATTTTATTTGAGTATACAGCAGCTGCATCAGCGGCACAGCAGCCTTATTGGTGGGCCAAGGCCGTTTGACTATCGCGGGTTTCGAGACAGGGGATGTTTCTCTTTTTACGGGGTGGGGTTATCAGCCCAAAGCCCAACAGTCATATTAGACTGGGACCTACAGTTTAAAATGGATTCCGAACCTCTACAAACATCCATGGCACCGTCGGACTCGAACCCAAAACTTACGGAATCGAGCGCTAGTCACTGGGGCATCAGACCAAACTTTACAGTAACCATATGCAAATATTCTGTAATATGTTAATGCTACAAATTTTCTACATTTCAAAACTGCATGAAGTAATAAAGAGTTACTCTTAATACTGTTAAAAATTAATATCTAATAAATGGGCCAGAATGGCCGAGTGGCTAGCGCTTTGCTGCTCGGTACCACATGTTTAGGTTTCGAGTCCCGGCGGTGCCATGGATATTTGTAGTGGTTTGGATTCCACTTTAAACCGTAGGTCTCGGTCTGACATGATCGTAGAGTGTTACGGAGGAATGGTTATTCCGCATCCGTAGCTTATCTTCAAGCTACACGCACTTCCTGGGTAGTCCTGAGTGAGCAACGTCGGTGCCGCGCTTGCCTTAAAGTATCAAAGATAACTGTCTAAGTGTTTGCCAGCTGCATTAGACAACAAAAAAAATCTAAAAAAATAAATTAATTAATTAATGAGTCGTAGAAAACGAAAAAAAATATGCAAATTAATTACATGTAAAAAAGGCCTGTAAAATATTTTAATTAACTCAACAATTTTATCACAGTTTTTTTTTCTTGCTTTAATCGAAATATCCTGATTCAATCTTTTGTTATACAACACCACTTTCAATCTATTTCACCGCAATAGATTTAATTGTTAAGACCTGACAGCAGCAGCCTTACTTTGAAAAATGAGCTGAGGATCATTATCTACACTCCTTTTTTTTTTTCCTTTTTTTTTTTTTTTACTGGTATAGAAGTGTTCCATCACCGTGGCAAACCATCCAGCTGTTGCCATCCGACACATAAAAGTATAAAAATCAATGACCCAGAAAATTCTGTTCATTTCCAATTTTTTAAAACAATCTCTTCATAACATTCTGTTTTACACATTCCTTCCCCTTTCACAACCTATAACAAAGCGATCGAATTTCGTTTTGGCCATCAAAACAGGTGTGGAATCTGGAATTTTATCTCATATTTTCGGGATTCGATTTCTGGAATTCTCTTCGAAAAGGTCAGTCGCTTAGAGCCTGAGTGGTTTAAATCTTTTGCGGTTCGCGTTCTAATTATTAATGGATGTTTCATCTTCATTTGTTGAATATTATTATCGAAATTATATGAAGGCGTATTTAACTAATTTACGTAGGCGGAAATCAGTTTGTACGGTAATTAAATGTAGTTAAGAATTTGTTTGTTATAACTTTATAATGCTCTATCAAAACAGATGTAGAATTTGGAATTTATCTCATAATTTCCGGATTCAATTTTTAGAATTCGCTAGAAGTTCTTTTAGAACCCTATTGCTTTAAATATTTCCAGTTTGCGTTTGGAATATTAATGTATTTTTAAGCTGGATTTGTTGAACATAATTGTAGAAATTATATAAAAGTATATCGTAGAACGTTGTGAGGATATTGTTACTTCGCGTCCATAGCTTATCTTTAAGTTACATGCACCTCCTAGGTAGTGCTAAGTGAGTAACGTTGGTGCAGAGCTTGTCTTAAGGCATCCAATACAATTGTCTAAGTGTATGCCAGCTACATTTGAACAAAAAAAAAGCATATTTAACTAATTTACGCAAACGGAACTAATTGTAGGATAATTATATGTGGTTAAGATTTTGTTTAATATAATTTTATATTGCTCTATCAAAACAGGTGTGGCATCTGGAATTTATCTCATATTTTCGGGATTCGATTTCTGGAATTCTCTTCGAAAAGGTCAGTCGCTTAGAGCCTGAGGGGTTTAAATTTTTTGCGGTTCGCGTTCTAATTATTAATGGATGTTTCAGCTTGATTTGTTGAACATTGTTATCGAAATTATATAAAAGCATATTTAACTAATTTACGTAGGCGGAAGCGAGTTTGTAGCATAGATGCAGTTAAGATTTTGTTTATTATAACTTTATAATGCTCTATCAAAACAGATGTAGAATTTATAATTTATCTCCTCATTTCTGGATTCAATTTTTAGAATTCTCTTAGAACTCGAGTGCTTTAAATATTTTCAGTTTGCATTTGAGTTTGAATTAATTATTATGAGTTTTATTTTTTGAGCAATATTATCAAAATGATAATGTATGTTTAATTCGTGTTTGTAGACGGGATAAAGTTGTAGGATTAATATATTTCAAAATGTTGTTCATTATAATTTTATAACGATCTAATAAAAGTATAGATTGTTCATTATAATTTTATAATGCATGTACCAATAGCTAATTGATTAATTATTAACAATAAGTGTATGAATATTAAATTATTAGCTTTAATATATTCGCAATGAATACTCATAATACACATATACACTCATAACACACATTCACACTCATATATATACATATATCAGTCATAATAATACACACTCCTAATACACATATCAATACTCATATTACACATACACACTCATAATACACATATCAATATTCATAATTCACATACACACTCATAATACATATATAAATACTTATATATACACATAGCATAATGCACGTATACAAGTATATAGGATTTATTATCTTCTCACTATAATTAAGTGAATTGTATATACCAATTTTATATAAATAAATAATAATATTACATTCAATAATGAGACGAAGGGCAAATCGCAAAATAAGGGCCGTTGGGATTTGACAACTTTTATTTGTGGAGCCAGCTGGGCGATAAGTATTTATATGTGGTAACATGTTTTTTTTATATACTGTTTGCAATTTACTTTACATACCGTCGCAACCGATTGGCACACTTTGAATTGAAAGAATTGAAAAGAATTTTTGGTGCACTTATTCTACCATTTTACTGATAAAAAATTAATATTTATTTCTTAGTAATAAAAAATTATCCTTAAATGAAAAGGAATTTTGTGTTTAAAAAATTCACTGAAAATATTTTTCATATTTAAGAATTTATTATTATTTTGCACATGCTTATCACGCACTTCCGATAACGTCAAGAAACACCATTTTCTTAAAATATTTATTTATGTAATATATTAACTTAGCTTTATTTGTCAGTAAAATAAAATCTGTTAAAATGCATTTATTCTAATATACATTTTTATTAATCATTTTACTCTTATTTTTGTTCTCAAATAAACGGGCAAGAAATTAATGTAATAAAATCAATCAATAAAATAAATTGGTTTTATTACATTATTTTCTTGCCCGTTTATTTGAGAAGAAAAATATTTTTCATATTTCCGTGATAGAAAATCCACTATTAATAAAGATATTTTAAATATTTTATATAATAAAAAATATCCTTAAGAATTGTTAAAATAAACAATAAAATTTTTAAAAAGACTGAAAAATTCAAAATTAAGACGAATATATGCACTGTTTTCTTAATGTATAATATTTATAAATATTAATTACATTTAATCTAACGAATTATTGCAAGCAATATAAACGTTAAAATTGCTATGGTTAGTTTTTTTGTTTTGTGAAATTGAATCAATGTGTTGCTAATCGGAAAGGAAAAAAAGTCTTAAAAAATGATTATATCAATAAAAAGAATTTTTGTCTTAATTTTTTCATAATTTCTAGTAGGTAAAATTAATGGTCGTTTCTTATAACACAATTAATACAAAAATATTAATGGTAACATAAAATCCTATTTTTAAGGTGATAATAATAATTACTTCAGAAGAAATAATACAATTGGAGTTTCGTTAATTTTTAGTATCTTTCTAAAAAAAAACCTATAATCTGAAAGATGATATATTATATACCTAACTGTCTTACCACGTATAACTTACTACTTCTTTGGAAACACTGAATATTACTTACTTCAAAAACATGCGAGTAACATTTACTTGCAAAGAATCTGGCATTTTATTATTCGAAACATTTAAAATATATCTTCTCAACTCCACTACATACTTAATTAACTACATTTCCTTTAACTTTATTAGATAAAATTAAACATCATATATTACTGCAACTTGTAATCATGGCAGTTATTTATTTTTTAATCAAAAGAAAATGTGAACTGCATTGACCAAAGACATTTCATACATTGTCCCAAACTCTTAACTAGACGCTGAAATCGTAGACATGCGAGAGAGAAACTAATGTCATTCAAATCCAGACAGAGTTCCAGACAAAATGTCCGTGATTGCACTGAATCGAATTCCTTGATTTCCGCCCTTTGATGAACAAGGAGTGCTCCGACATTCAGGACTCTGCCATTTAATCATGTCGTCATCTAATCAAGTTGATTCTCCTTTGTGGTGAACTAAAACAAGCTCAAGTAATTTCAGCACAGCGACGCATATCATTTTACATATTATGAATAGTCTCATTCACTTATAGGGTTTCGAACAAATACATAAAAAGGTATTACATATTAAGTGAATTACATATTAAGTGAAAGGTTTATTTATAATTATTAATATTTATAATGTTTATTTATATGCTGTTTATTAATCATGCTATTAATTATTAAAACTTATCTTCATTAAGATATACGTATATAGAAAAGAATAATTGCTTTCAATTTTTTTACGGATACAATATAATCTTATTATGGAAAGTATATAATTCATTATATTTTGTATAATTTGATGAATATCATATTATACAAAATATATACATATTTAATTTGGTTATATATACGCATTTATAACCATTATATTATACAAAATAAAATTATTTCCATACTAAAATAGAAAGTAAAATAATATTGTATCCGTAAAAAAGAGGAAAGCAATTATTCTTTTCTAGTCAATTTTTTTACTAAATATTTTTAAATTTGTTTTAAATTTAATATATTCAAATTTAATCATAGTTCATGGCACTAAGTTTGAGAAGATAATAATAATTATTTCAGAGGTAGGAATATAAATAATATAATAATTTCTCTGAAATAGTTATTCTTTTCCTATTAAAAATAATATTATTCAGAAAATATTATTTTTAAGAGGACAATAATAATTACTTCAGAGGAATTAATACAACTTGGTGTTTTCTAAATTTATAGTATCTTTCTCAAAAAAAAAAAAAAAAAAATCTAGAATCTAAAAATTCATAAAACTTTCTCCAAAACTTTGATTAACTCCGGTCTTTCTCTACAACTTATTACTTATTTCAAAACACTTGAATGTTACTTACTTTTAAAACACCTGAGTAATATTTATTTCCAAAGAATCTAAAATTCTATTATTCGAAACATTTAGACCATAAGTATATATCTCCAATATATACTTGTTTAAGTGCATTTCCTTTATCTTTATTATTTAAAATTAAACGGCATTTATTACTTCAACTTTTAATCATTATAGTTTATTTTTAATTGAGAAAATGTGAACTCCATATTGACCAAGGACATTGTATACATTATATACCAAGCTTTTAACTGGATGCTGAAACTGTAGACATGCAAGAGAGAAACTAATGTCATTCAAATCCAGACAGAGTTCCGGACAAAACTAACGGATGCCCGTGATTGCACTGAATCGAATTCCTTGATTTCCGCCCTTTGATGAACAAGGAGTGCTCCGACATTCAGGACTCTGCCATTCAATCATGTCCTCATCTAATCAAGTTGCTCTCCTTTTGTGGTGAAGCGCAAGTAATTTGAGCAACAAGATTCATATCTTTTTACATATTATGAATAGTTTCATTCACTTACATGGGTTTGAACAAAATACATAAAAAGATATTCCATATTAAGTGTGCTATTCATTATTAAAACTTTAGGATATATATATACGACAGAACAATTATTATAGCCAACGGCCGTACCATGCTGAATATACCGGTTCTCGTTAGATCACCGAAGTCAAGCATCATTGGGCGCGGTCAGTACTTGGGTGGGTGACCACCTGGGAACACTGCGTGCCGTTGGCAAATTTGGGACCTGAATGGCCGAGTGTCTAGCGCTCCGGCGCTCGGTGCCACAGGTTTCGGGTTCGAATCGCGGCGGTGCCATGGATGTTTGTAGTGGTTCGGAATCCACTTTAAGCCGTAGGTCCCGGTCATCTATAATGATGTAATGTGTATGTAATGTGTATGTAAGAGCGTCACGGAGTAAAAGTCAGGCTTCTACCTACGGGTGCTCCATCACAACAGAAGCTGCTTCCTTCCCCTTCAATCATGAGTCCATATGGGCTCTTGGGCTTGGCCAGCCAAGTGGGATAAGAAACAACAACAACAACAACACAATTATTATTCCCTTCTTTAGGAGATACATAGAAAAGAATAATTACTTTCATATGTTTTATGGATACCGTATTATTTTACATTCTATTTTAATATAAAAGTATGGAATGCATTATATTTTGTAAAATTTGATGAATATATATTTATATATATGGCGTTCGGTACCTAAGGTATCGGGTTGTAGACCCGGTGATGCCATGGTTGTTTGTAGTGGTTCGGAATCCAGTTTAAGCAGTAGGTCCCGGCCTAATATGACTGTAGAGCGTTGGGCGTAGGGCTGAAAACCCTATCCCTTAAAAAAGACAACATCTCATGTCTTGTTGGACTTTACAAGTTGGAGTTGACAAAACTCCCGAAAACTTCCTTTCCAGAAAAAACTCCCGAAAACTCCTTTCCAGAAAAAACTCCCGAATGTCCGTGATTGCTTGATGAACAAGGAGTGCTCCGACATTCAGGACTCTGCAATTCAATCATGTCATCATCTAATACAGTCCGACTCCTCTGTGGTGAACTAAAACAAGCTCAAGTAATTTGAGCACCGCGACGCATACCGTTTTGTATATTATGAATTGTCTCATACACTTATATGGTTTCGAACAACTACATAAAAAGGTATTACATTTTAAGTGTGCTATTAATGATTAAAACTTATCTTCATTAGGATATATATATATATATATATATGACAGAATAATTATTAATATCTTCATTAGAACATATATAGAAAAGAATAATTGCTTTCATATTTTTTAAGAATACTATATTATTTTAATTTTTATCTTAGTATGGTATGTATTATATTTTGTATAATTTAATGAATATATATACATATGCATTTTTAAACATCATATTATACAAAATATAATGTTTTCCATACTTTCCATACAAAAATAGAAAGTACAATAATATTGTATTCGTAAAAAATATGAAAGCAATTATTCTTTTCTATTCAATATTTTTTACTAAATATTTTTAAATTTGCTTTGAATCAAATATTATTCAAACTTAATCACATTTCATAATAGTAAATTCAAGAGGATAATAATAAGTCTTTGAGAAGAAGTAATATAAGTAAAATAAGAATTCCACTGAAATAATTATTATTATATATTTAAAAATAATATTATTCAGAAAATATTACTTTTAAGAGGATAATAATATTTAGTTTAGAGGAATTAATATAAATAGGAGTTGACTCAAAAAAAGAAATCTGTAATCTAAACATTGATAAAGACCGATCTTACTTCAAAATTCATTACTTATTTCAAAATACCCGAATATTACTTACTTCAAAAACATCTGAGTAATATTTATGTCCAAAGAATCTAGCATTTTATTATTCGAAACATTTAAACTAAAGTATATGTTTCCAATATATACTTATTTAACTAAATTTTCTTTAACTTTATTAGTTAACTAAATTAAACATCATATATTATTGCTACATCTAATCATGTTATTTATTTATTTTTTAATCAAAGAATTTGAATTGCATTTTGACCAAAGACATTTCATACATTGTCCCAATCGTTAACTCAATGCTGAAATCGTAGACATGCGAGAGAGAAACTAATGTCTTTTAAATCCAGACAGAGTTCCAGACAAAATGTCGGTGATTGCACTCAATCGAATTCCTTGATTTCCGCCCTTTGATTAAGAAGGAGTGCTCCGACATTCAGGACTTTGCCATTCGATCATATCATCGTCTAATCAAGTTGCTCTCCTCTGTGGTGAACTAAAACAAGCTCAAGTAATTTGAGCACCGCGACGCATACCGTTTTGTATATTATGAATTGTCTCATACACTTATATGGTTTCGAACAACTACATAAAAAGGTATTACATTTTAAGTGTGCTATTAATGATTAAAACTTATCTTCATTAGGATATATATATATATATATATATGACAGAATAATTATTAATATCTTCATTAGAACATATATAGAAAAGAATAATTGCTTTCATATTTTTTAAGAATACTATATTATTTTAATTTTTATCTTAGTATGGTATGTATTATATTTTGTATAATTTAATGAATATATATACATATGCATTTTTAAACATCATATTATACAAAATATAATGTTTTCCATACTTTCCATACAAAAATAGAAAGTACAATAATATTGTATTCGTAAAAAATATGAAAGCAATTATTCTTTTCTATTCAATATTTTTTACTAAATATTTTTAAATTTGCTTTGAATCAAATATTATTCAAACTTAATCACATTTCATAATAGTAAATTCAAGAGGATAATAATAAGTCTTTGAGAAGAAGTAATATAAGTAAAATAAGAATTCCACTGAAATAATTATTATTATATATTTAAAAATAATATTATTCAGAAAATATTACTTTTAAGAGGATAATAATGTTTAGTTTAGAGGAATTAATATAAATAGGAGTTGTCTCAAAAAAAAATCTGTAATCTAAACATTGATAAAGACCGATCTTACTTCAAAATTCATTACTTATTTCAAAATACCCGAATATTACTTACTTCAAAAACATCTGAGTAATATTTATGTCCAAAGAATCTAGCATTTTATTATTCGAAACATTTAAACTAAAGTATATGTTTCCAATATATACTTATTTAACTAAATTTTCTTTAACTTTATTAGTTAACTAAATTAAACATCATATATTATTGCTACATCTAATCATGTTATTTATTTATTTTTTAATCAAAGAATTTGAATTGCATTTTGACCAAAGACATTTCATACATTGTCCCAATCGTTAACTCAATGCTGAAATCGTAGACATGCGAGAGAGAAACTAATGTCTTTTAAATCCAGACAGAGTTCCAGACAAAATGTCGGTGATTGCACTCAATCGAATTCCTTGATTTCCGCCCTTTGATTAAGAAGGAGTGCTCCGACATTCAGGACTTTGCCATTCGATCATATCATCGTCTAATCAAGTTGCTCTCCATCTGTGGTGAACTAAAACAAGCTCAAGTAATTTGAGCACCGCGACGCATTTCATTTTACATATTATGAATAGTTTCGTTCGCTTATATGGTTTCGAACAAATACATAGAAATATATTATATATTAAATATGCTATTAGTTATTAAAACTTATCTGCATTAGGATATATGACAGAATAATTATTATTATATTTATTAGGATATACACTGAAGTGACAAAAGTCATGGGATACCTCTTAATATCGTGTCGGCCCTCCTTTCGCTCGGCGAAGTGCAGCAACTCGACGTGGCATGGACTCAACAAGTCGTTGGAAGTCTTCTGCAGGAATATTGAGCCATGCTGTCTCGATAGACGTCCATAATTGTGAAAGCGTTGATGGTGCAGGATTTTGGGCACGAACAGACCTCTCGATGATGTCCTATAAATGCTCGATGGGATTCATGTCGGGCGATCTAGGTGGCCAGATCATTCGTTGGAATTGTCCAGAATGTTCTTCAAACCAATCGCGAACAGTTGTGGCCCGGTGACATGGCGCATTGTCATCCATAAAAATCCCATCATTGTTTGGGTACATGAAGTCTATGAATGGCTGCAAGTGATCTCCAAGTAGCTGAACATAAGCCTTTCCAGTCAATGTTCGGTCCAGTCGCACCAGAGGACTTTGTCACTTCAGTGTATATAGAAAAGAATAATTTCTTTCATATTTTTTTCGGATACCATATTATTTTACTTTCTCTTTTAGTATCGAATGTATGGAATGCATTATGTTTTGTATAATTTGCTGAATATATATATATATATATATGCATTTACAAAGATCATATTATACAAAATATAATGCATTCCATACTTTCAATACTAAATTAGAAAGAAAGTAAAATAATATTGTATCCTTAAAAAATATGAAAGTAGTTATTTTTTCTATTAATTTTTTTTTACTGTATATTTTTAAATTTGCTTTCAATTAAGTATTATTCAAATTTAATCACAATTCATGGTATTAATTTCAAGAGGATAATAATAATTATTTTAAAGGAATGAATATAATAATTCCTTTGAAATAATTATTATTACCCTCTTAGAAATAAGATTATTCAGAAAGCATTATTTTTAAGAGAAGAGAGATATTTAATTTAGAAGTGTTAATACAAATAGTAGTTGCCTCAAAAAAAATATGTAACATAAAAATTGATAAAGAACTGTTTTACCCTAAAATTCAATACTTATTTTTAAAAATACCTGAATATTACTTACTTCAGAAACGTCTGAGTCATATATATTTCCAAAGAATCTAGCATTTTATTACTCGAAACATTTAAACTCTAAGTATATATTTCCAATATATCCTTATTAAATTACATTTACTTTATCTTTATTAGTTGAAATTAAACGGCATATAATATTGAAACTTGTAATCATTATAGTTATTTATTATTTAATTGAGAAATTGTGATCTGCATATTGACCGAAGACATTTTATGCATTGTCCCAAGCTTTTAACTGGATGCTGAAATCGTAGACAAGCGAGAGAGAAACTAATGCCATTCAAATCCAGACAGAGTTCCAGACAAAACTCCGTGATTGCACTCTATCGAATCCCTTGATTTCCGCCCTTTGATTAACAAGGAGTTCTCCGACATTCGTAACTTTGCCATTTAATCATGTCATCATCTAATCTAGTTTGTGGTGAAATAAAACAAGCTCAAGTAATTTGAGCATCACAAAACATATCATTTTGCAAATTATGAAGAGCCTCATTCACTTATATTGTTTCGAAAAAATGGAATGGTATTACCATGGTATGGTATTACATATTTGTGTGCCATTAATTATTAAAATTTATCTTCATTAGGATATATATATATGAAAGAATAATAATTATTATTTCCATTAGGATATATATAGAAAAGAATAATTGCTTTCATATTTTTTACGGATATAATATTATTTTACTTTCTATCTTGCTTTCTATACTAAGATACATTAAGATACATTAAGATATACATTAAGATATTAAACAGCATATATTACTGCAACTTGTAATCAAGGCAGCTGTTTACTTTTTAATTGAGAAATTGTGATCTGCATATTGGCCCAAGACATTTTATGCATTGTCCCTTTTATGCATCCTTTTAACTGAATGCTGAAATCGTAGACAAGCGAGAGAGAAACTAATGTCATTCAAATCCAGACAGAGTTCCAGACAAAACTCCGTGATTGCACTCTATCGAATCCCCTGATTTCCGCCCTTTGATTAACAAGGAGTTCTCCGACATTCGTAAATTTGCCATTTAATCATGTCATCATCTAATCAAGTTGGGCTCCTCTGTGGTGAACTAAAACAAGTTCAAGTAATTTGAAGGCATATCGTTTTACAAAGTATGAATAATCTCAAATATAATATGGAAACCATATAATATGGTTTCGAACAAACACATAAAAAGGTATTCCATATTAAGTGTGCTATTCGTTATTGAAACTTATCTTCATTAGGATATATATATGACAGAATAATTATTATTATCTTCATTAGGATATATATAGAATAGAATAATTGCTTTCATATTTTTTACGGATACAATATTATTTTACTTTCTGTCTTAGTATGGAAAGTATGGCTTATATATATATATATATATATAAGCATTTATAATAAGCTGATGATTAATTTATAATCATCATGTTATATAAAATATAATGCTTCCAGTACTTTTTGTACTAAAATAGAAAATAAAATATTATTGTATCCGTAAAAAACATGAAAGCAACTGTTCATTTCTATTCAATTTTTTATTAAATATGTTTAAATTTGTTTTGAATTAAATATTATTCAAATTTAATCATAGTTCTTGATAGTAATTTTGAGAGGATAATTATAATTATTTCAGAGGGATGAATATAAATAATATAATAATTCCTCTGAAATAATTATTATTATCCTCTTAAGAATAATATTATTTTTAAGAGGGTAATAATAATTATTTCAAAGAAATTAATGCAAGTTGGAGTTTTCTTAATTTTCAATATCTTTCTCAAAATCAAAAAAAATAAATGAATAAATAAATAAAAATTCTGTAATCTAAAAATTGATAAATAACTGTCTTACTCCAAAATTTATTATTATTTCAAAACACCTAAATATTATTTATTTCAAAAACATAATATTTACTTCCAAAGAATTGGGCATTTTATTACACGAGACATTTAAACTATACTTTCTCAAATCCAATATATGCTTATTTAACTACATTTCCTTTTAACTTTATTAGTTAAAACTAAAAAGCATATATTACTGCAACTTGTAATCATGTTATTTATTTATTTTTTAATCAAGAGCTTGTGAACTGCATATTGCCCCAAGACATTTTATACATTGTCGGAAGCTTTTAATTCGATGCTGAAATTGTAGACATGCGAGAGAGAAACTAGCATCATTTAAATCCAAACAGAGTTCCAGACAAAAGTCCCGGATGTCCGTGATTGCACTCAATCGAATTCCTTGATTTCCGCCGCTTGATGAACAGGGATTGCTTCGGCATTTAGAACTCTGCCATTCAATCATCTCAACATCTAATCAAGTTTGTGGTGAACTACACTCATGTCCATAAATTAAGGATAATGAAGTTCAGGCAAATAAAGAGACAGAAGCAAAACAAATTTGACTTATTTGCAAATTCCATTTATTAAACAAAAAGTAAAGAGCAAAAAAGATGCTATATGTTTGACATAATTAATAAAAATTTATTCCCTGGAGCAAATTTCAAAAAAGCACCTATTTACAAAAAACAGTATAACATGGTTAGTATGATGGTTAATATGGAGTATGTCTCCCGGACGATACAATACAGGCCTTACAACGCCTAGGCAGGCTGAGTATCAAATTATGAATCTGATCTTGGGGAATATTACACCACTCATCAAGCAATGCCCTCCGAAGTTCCGGTTGACAGGTGGGAGGGGGTTGACGGGCTGCAATTCGACGGCCAAGCATATCCCACACATGCTCTATTCGATTCAAGTCCGGTGAGTATGCTGGCTAATCCATACGGGTGATATCCTCCAATTGAAGGCATTCGTCTACAATGTTTGCACGGTGAGGACGAGCGTTGTCATGCATAAACAGAAATTCAGCACCCATGGCGAACCAATGGCCAACCATGACACTCTGGGTGATTCCAAGTTCCTCGGATACTTCCAGCTGGGTACGTCCACATTCCAGTCGTCCGATACTTCAACCACGTAAAAAATCATCCAAATACTTCCTTTGTGCCATAAATATGCGGTTATTGCACTGAAAGGCTTTTAAAGCGTTTGTGAACAATTTTACTTCTTTGCCACCATTCCTTATATACCCCTCCCTTACACTCTCGTCATTGTGACGTATTATCCGCGCCATCTGGTGGTTTCCTGTAATTTGCATATTCTTCTTCAAGATGTGTGTGATAATTCTACAGGTGAGATTTTTATTTTAGAGTTCAATTTCTGTGTGATTCTGAATTATCCTTAATTTATTAACATGAGTGTATTAGAAGCTCAAGTAATTTGAGCACCGCGACACATATCGTTTTACATATTTTGAATTGTCTCATTCACTTATATTGTTTTGAAAAAAATACATAAATAGGTATTACATATTACGTTTGCTAGCAAGTGTTAGAACTTATCTTCATTTGGATTTATATATATGACAGAATAATTATTATTATTATCTTCTTTAAGATATATACAGAAAAAAATAATTGCTTTCATATATTTTACGGATGCAATATTATTTTACTTCCTATCTTAGTATGGAATGCATTATATTTTGGATAATAAGATGAAAATCTAATCATAATCTTATTATCCGAAATATAATGCACGCTTTCATAAAAAATACTGCTAATAATTGCTTTTTTTAAGAATACAATATTATTTTACTTTTTTTCTGCCAACGGCCGTACCATTCTGAATATACCGGTTCTCGTTAGATCACCGAAGTTAAGCATCATTGGGCGCGGTCAGTACTTGGGTGGGTGACCACCTGGGAACACTGCGTGCCGTTGGCAAACTTGGGACCTGAATGGCCGAGTGTCTAGCGCTCTGGCGCTCGGTGCCACAGGTTTCGGGTTCGAATCCCGGCGGTGCCATGGATGTTTGTAGTGGTTCGGAATCCACTTTAAGCCGTAGGTCCCGGTCTTCTATGACTGTAAGAGCGTCACGGAGCAAAAGTCAGGCTTCTACCTACGGGTGCTCCATCACAACACAAGCTGCTTCCTTCCCCTTCAATCATGAGTCCATATGGGCTCGTGGGCTTGGCCAGCCAAGTGGGATAAGAAACAACAACAACAACTTTTTTTCTTAGTATGGAAAGTATGGAAATCATTATATTAAGATAGAAAGCAAAATAATATGGTATCCTTAAAAAATATAAAGCTATTATTATTTTCAATTTATTATTTATTTTTTTTTTACAAAAATTTGCTTTGAATTAAGTATTATTCAAATTTAATCACAGTTCATGATACTAATTTTCTAGTGTGCTTTAAATTTTCTTTAGCAAAACTGCCAAAACTTTTGTGACCACCTATTTTAATATTTTTTATAATTCCATTTTATTTATTTATAATATTGTATTTTCTATTTATATTTTACAATTTCTAACGTTCTATTTTAAGCTCTTAAACATTCTGAACTAGTTGTGTAAAAGCGCTACCTTTACATGAAACAGATTCCACTTACATTCTTTTAAACCAAGGAAAGATATCCTTTACAACATGTGGTTATCAACTGTATGGTTACAGGGTATTTTTTCAAAGAAAATATTTTCACAGCATTTCGGTAAGTGCATCTTTGCAAGAAACTTTATTTTCAAAGAGGTGTGAGATCTTCAAAAAGTATAAAATTGTGTCGCAGAAATTCAGTCTCCAGTGTGTGCTACCTTCCTTGGTACTTTCGAAATAAACATAATGAAAAAACAAGATTCGGTTTCAAAGAGATAAATAAAGGCGAACAAGAATTTACGCGCAGTGTTTTGGGGAAAAAAAAGAAAAAAACAGTCAGACGTAGAGGATGTTTTACCTGATTTTTTTACTTCAAGAGAGCTTCTGCATTTATAATGCAGAAGTGAAAAAAGCAACTTATTCTGATCATAAAAATACCATTTCGAGAGAGAAAACTCTGATATTTTTATCACAGTGATAAAATTTACAATTCTGATTAAAGTATCAATCAACGAAATTTTGTATTGCATTCGTAAGGAAATAATTTCATTAAGTTAAATAAAATATAGCCTTCAAAGGAAATTTATTATTTATGATACTATTTTGAGAAATTGTGTTCACTTGAAAGATTGAATATATATATTTTTTAATTTCATTAAGTATTAGCCATACAGTTAAGGAATAAAATGTAATTTATGAACAAAATGGAATAAAAGGTTTATTTATAATAACATGGAATATTAGTCATATAGTTAATTAATGAAGTGCTTGTTTGTGAATAAAATTAAATATTAGCCATATAGTTAAGCAATAATATGTTATTTATGAATAAAATAGATTATTAGTCTTACAGTTAAGGAATAAAATGGAATATTAGTATTACAGTTAAGGAATATAATAGAATATTGGTCATATAGTTACGGAATAAAATAATATTAAATTAAAATGATATACAAAGTTATATTTTGTACTTACCATTTTATGTAAAAAAAAATACCAAATTTTTGTGACAAAATATTGTTGACTAGTTGAGTAAAAACGCTACCTTTGCATGGAATAGATTCCATTTACATTCTTTTAAACCAAGGAAAGATATTCTAACCAACATATGGTTACAGGGTATTTTCCCGGTGTAATATTTACACAACATCTCGGTAAATGCATCTTTGAGGGAAACTTTATTTTCAAAGAGGTTTGAGATCTTCAAAAAGTATAAAATTGTGTCGCAGGAAATTCAGTCTCCAGTGTGTGCTACCTTTCTTCGAGCTTTCGAAATAAACATAATGAAGAAAACAAGATTCGGTTCGAAAGAGATAAATAAAGACCAACAAGAATTTACGCGCAGTATTTCAGAAAAAAAAGCAAGAAACAGTCAGATGTAGAGGATTTTTTTTTCCTTACTTTCTTTACTTCAAAAGAGCTTTTGCATTTATAATGCAGAACTAAAAAAGTAACATATTCTGATGATAAAAATACCATTTCAAGAGAGAAAACTGGATGTTTGTAGTGGTTCGAAATCCACTTTAAACTGTAGGTCCCGCTCTATTATGACTGTAGAACGTTGGAAGTAGGGCTAACAAACATAATCCGTAAAAATCAAAATATCTCCTTTCTCGAAATCTGCCAGTAAACAGATGGCCTTGGTCCACATTGGGGCTGTTACGCCAATGATGATAATGATGAGTTAAGAAATAAAAAATTTATTTATAAACAAAATTGAACATCAGTCATATAATTAAAGAATAATATGGAATGTCAATGATATAATTGGGGAATAAAATGGAATATTAGTCATACAGTTAAATAATAAAATATTTATTTACGAATAAAATGGATTGTTATTCATAAAATTATGAAATACAATGTTAATATTCAAAAATTACATTTAAAGTCAAATTTTGTACTTATAATTTTGTGTCACACAACTACCAAAACTTTGGATGCGACAGATTTCACTATTTTTTATCATTAACATATTATTTATTCATAACTATTATTGTATTTTATTTTTTTATTTAAATTTCCCAATTTCTAACGTTCTATTTTAAGCTCTTAAAATATTCTAAACTAGTTGCATAAAAGCGCTAAATTTAACATGAAAGAGATTCATTCCATTTACATTCTTTTAAACCAAGAAAAGATATCCTTTCTAACATGTGGTTATCAATTGTATGGTTACAGAGTATTTTTTCGAATAAAATATTTGCTCAAGATTTCGGTAAATGCATCTCTGCTGGAATCTTTATTTCAAAGAGGTTTGAGATGTTCAAGAAAATATACAATTGCGTCGCAGAAATTCAGTCTCCAGTGAGTGCTACCTGTGTTGGAGCTTTCGAAATAAACATAATGAAGAAAACAAGATTCGGTTCCAAAGAGATAAATAAAGACGAACAAGAATTTACACACAGTTTTTCGGAAAAAAAAATCAATCAAAGGTAGAGAATTTTTTCCTTATTTTTTTTATTTCAAAAGAGCTTCTGCATTTATAATGCAGAACTGAAAAAAGTAACTTATTCTGATGATAAAAATACCATTTCAAGAGAGAAAACTCTGATATTTTTATCACAGTGATAAAATTTACAATTCTGATTAAAGTATCAATCAACGAAATTTTGTATTGCATTCGTAAGGAAATAATTTCATTAAGTTAAATAAAATATAGCCTTCAAAGGAAATTTATTATTTATGATACTATTTTGAGAAATTGTGTTCACTTGAAAGATGAAAGATTGAATATATTTTTTTAATTTCATTAAGTATTAGACATACAGTTAAGGAATAAAATGTAATTTATGAACAAAATGGAATAAAAGGTTTATTTATAATAACATGGAATATTAGTCATATAGTTAGTTAATGAAGTGCTTGTTTGTGAATAAAATTAAATATTAGCCATATAGTTAAGGAATAATATGTTATTTATGAATAAAATAGATTATTAGTCTTACAGTTAAGGAATAAAATGGAATATTAGTATTACAGTTAAGGAATATAATAGAATATTGGTCATATAGTTACGGAATAAAATAATATTAAATTAAAATGATATTCAAAGTTATACTTTGTACTTACCATTTTGTGTAAAAAAATACCAAACTTTTGTGACAAAATATTGTTGACTAGTTGAGTAAAAACGCTACCTTTGCATGGAATAGATTCCATTTACATTCTTTTAAACCAAGGAAAGATATCCCACCCAACATATGGTTACAGGGTATTTTCCCGGTGTAATATTTACACAACATCTCGGCAAATGTATCTTTGATGGGAAACTTTATTTTCAAAGAGGTTTGACATCTTCAAAAAGTATAAAATTGTGTCGCAGGAAATTCAGTCTCCAGTGTGTGCTACCTTTCTTTGAGCTTTCGAAATAAACATAATGAAGAAAACAAGATTCGGTTTGAAAGAGATAAATAAAGACGAACAAGAATTTACGCACAATTTTTTCAGAAAAAAAAGAGTCAAATGTAGAGGATGTATTTGTTTTTTTTTTTTTTTTCACTTCAAAAGAGCTTCTGCATTTATAATGCAGAACTGAAGAAAGTAACATATCCTGATGATAAAAATACCATTTTAAGAGAGAAAATTTACAATTCTGATTAAGTATCAATCAACAAAATTTTGTCTCGCATTCGTAAGGATGTAATTTCATTAAGTTAAGTAAGAATGGTCTTCAAAGGAAATTTATTATTTATGATGATTATGATTATGATACTATTTTCAAAAATTGCGTTCATTTGAAAGATGAAAGTTTCAATATATTTTTTTAATTTCATTAACTATTAGTCATATAGTTGAGGAATAAATTGTTTATTTATGAATAAAAGGGAACATTAGTCTGAAAACTAATGAATAAAATGTTTATTTATGAATAAAATTAAATATTAGTCATATACACTATCTGGAAGAAAGTGACGGGACACCCCTCGAAAAGTAGAAAAGTCGACAATACAGCTGACACATGCGCAATAATAAGTATCACGTGTCAGCCATATTGAAATAAATACTCTGTGGAGTCGACTAGAGTTGTTTTTTTGTCAAATGCCGCCACGGGAAAGTTGTCTGAGTTCGAGAAAGGTGTGTTGGTATTTTTGCATCTTGCCAAGGTTTCAATTTAGGGAGATATCCCGTCTCCGTATTTTGCTCAAAATTTTTAGCACGTGTTGTGTGTCACTTTGAGGGACACTTCAGAACAAACCCCGAAGTGGACGACCTACAGTTCTCACCAGCATGGAAGGGAGATTCAGTAACCGTCAAACATCCATGGATAACATCGCTAATGAGTTTAGACAAGCCACAGGTGTGACCGTTTCGACCAAGACTCTTCGTATCGAGGCCCATAAGTTATTTACACTGGACGTTTTTAAAGCCTTTGATTACGAAAACCAGCAAGAAAGCGCGCCTTCGATGGGCCAAAGACCACCGATTTGGACTCTGGATGACTGGAAACGCGTCCTTTGGAGTGACGAGTCACGATTTACCCTTTTCCGTTCCGATGGACGTGTTTGCGTATGGCGTTTACCAGGAGAACGCCTTTTGCCCGAGTGTGTCGTCCCAACTGTAAAGTTTTGTGGAGGAGGATTGATGGTATGGGCCTGTTTCGCCTGGTATGGGGCTGGCCCACTGGTGAAGGTTGATGGTGCGATGAATGCCGATAGATACTGTGATATTCTCGACAATCATGTCCTTCCTACCTTGTGGGCAACGTACGGTATGAATGATTGCTGGTATCAAGACGACAACGCAACATGCCATGTTGCAAGGATGACACTTGATTGGTATGTGAACAACAACGTTAAACGCATGGAGTGGCCGGCGCAGAGCCCTGATCTTAACCCAATTGAACATCTCTGGGACGAATTTGACCGTCGGTTCCTCAACCGACGGTCAAATAGACGGCCTGCACCCCACTCCCCAAAAGCAGGTCTGAACTATGGAACTTCCTGTTAAACGTTTGGAAGGAATTTCCTCTTGCCATTATGGCTAATTTAGTGGAAAGCATGCCCAGAAGGGTTGCAGCTATGATCGCAAATAAAAGGAAGGTTACCTCCTATTAATTTTAATAAATATAGGTTTATGTCGTTATAGTGTCGTGTCCCGTCACTTTCTTCCACATAGTGTAGTTAAGGAATAAAATGGAACATTACTCATATAAGAATACAATGTGAATATTGAAACAAAATGACATTTAAGTTAAATTTCGTTGCCACAATTTTATGCAAAAAAACTACCAAAATTTCTGTGACAACCAATTTCAATATTTTTAATCTTTCAAATTTTATTTATTTATATTAATTATTGCCTTTTATTTTTTATTTAAAATTTTTAACTTTCTATTGTAAGCTCTTGAATATTCTGAACTAGTTGTGCGAAAACGCTACCTTTTCATGGAATAGATTACATTTACATTCTTTTAAACCAAGGAAAGATATCCTTTCAAACAAGTGGTTACTCATCAACTGTACTGTTACAAGGTATTTTTCGGAGAGAAATATTTGCACAAGATTTCGATAAATGCATCTTTGCCGGAAACTTTATTTTCAAAGAGATTTGAGATCTTCAAAAAAATATAAAATTGTGTCGCAGAAATTCAGTCTCCAGTGTGTGCTACCTGTGTTGGAGCTTTCGAAATAAACATAATGAAGAAAACAAGATTCGGTTTCAAAGAGATAAATAAAGACGAACAAGAATTTACGCGCAGTTTTTCAGAAGAAAAAAGAAAAAAACAATCAGATGTAGAGGATGTTTTTCCTTATTTTTCAACTTCAAAAGAGCTTCTGCATTTATAATGCAGAACTGAAAATATAACGTATTCTGATGATAAAAATACCATTTCAAGAGAGAAACTGGATATTTTTATCACGATGATAAAATTTACATTTCTGATTAGAGTATCAATTAACACAATTTTATCTTATATTCGTAAGGAAGTAATTTCATTAAGTTAAGTAAACTATTGCCTTCAAAGGAAATTTATATTATTTTGAGAAATTGTGTTTATTTGAAAGATGAAAGTTTGAATATATATTTTTTTTTTAATTTCATTAATTATTAGTCATATAGCTAAGGAATAAAATGTAATTTATGAACAAAATGGAATAAAAGTTTTATTTATGAATAAAATGGAATATCAGTCCTATAGTTAAGGAACAAAATGGAATATTAGTCAAATAGTTAAGGAATTAAATGCTCATTTCTGAATAAAATGGAATATTAGTCAAATAGTTAAGGAATTAAATGCTCATTTCTGAATAAAATGGAATATTAGTCATATACTTGGGGAATAAATTAGCATATTAGTTATATAGCTAAGGAATAAAATAGAAAATTAGTCATGTAGTTAATGAATAAACTGTCGATATTGAATCAAAATGTCATTTAAAGTTAAATTTTGTACTTTCGGAATAAACATAATGAAGAAAACAAGATTCGGTTTCAAAGAGATAAATAAAGGCCAACAAGAATTTACACACAGTTTTTCAGAAAAAAAAGAAAAAAAAACCAGTCAAATGTAGAGTATGTTTTTCCTTATTTTTTACTTTAAAAGAGCTTCTGCATTTATAATGCAGAACTGAAAAAATAACGTATTCTGATGATAAAAATACCATTTCAAGAGAGAAACTGGATATTTTTATCACGTTGATAAAATTTACAATTCTGATTAAAGTATCAATCAACAAAATTTTGTCTTGTATTCGTAAGGAAGTAATTTCATTAAGTTAAATAAAAATGTCCCTTCAAAGGAAATTTATTATTTATGATACTATTTTTGAGAAATTGTGTTCATTTGAAAGATGGAAGTATATTTTTAATTTACTTTTTTAAAAAATCAGTGCCTATTTTTGAGAAAGCACTTTTACCTTCTTGCTTAAATTTATTGGATGGATATGTAATTTAATTTTCAGTAAGGTGATCATTTTTCTCATTTATTTAACGCATATATTTATATTTCCCTTTCATATAAGGGATGCTTTAAATAGAACATAAAAATTATTCTTAAGTTGAATATTTGAAACATGAAATTATATCACTTAAATAATTAAGCATTTTATTTTACTTATTTTTATTAGTTAAAGAAAGGGCCTGAATGGCCGAGTGGCTAGCGCTCTGGCCCTCGGTACCACAGGTTTCGGGTTCGAGTCCCGGTGGTGTCATGGATGTTTGTAGTAGTTCGGAATCAACTTTAAGCCGTCGGTCCCGGTCCTAATAGGATCGTAGAGCGTTCGGGGGCATTGTGACTCCGCGTCCGTGGCTTATCTTCAAGTTACACGCGCCCCCTGGGTAATGCAAAGTGAGTAACGTCTGTGCAGCGCTTGCCTTAAGGTAGTAAGACCAAGCTGTCTAAGTGTTTGCCAGCTGCATTAGAACAAAAAAAAAATTAGTTAAAGAAAGATTCGTTAAATGAGCAGAAAACATGATTGATCTCTAAATATCACTTTGTTAATTAATAAATGATTAATTAACAACGTAACAATCATTAATAAATGATTAATTATCACTTTATAAAAACTTTTTTATAAAGTGATAATTAATCTTTTTATTTAATAATTTAATTCTTTTATATTTTTTATTTTTTTATGTAAAACAATAAATATACAGTTCAAAAATATTTTTTTAAAGAAATATATATCTCACGCAGATGTTGGTTACTATATTCTAAAAACTGCATAGTTATCTTCTTTAAATGTATGTCTTATATTCTATTCCTACTTATAGTTTATTTAAAGATTTGTTTTGTTTAACTGAATTAATTACATTTTTTTTTAATACAAAAAATTTAAGAATCCATTAATTATTTCTCCATACATAAATATTATAGATTTTTATCTCAGTTCCTTTGTTAAAAAATTCAATCAAAAGTAAAAATTATAATAATTATAAAAATAACTCTATAAAAACGCTTCTCTACGCTGGTAGGGAAAAACGATTCGGGTTCGAGTCCCGGCGGTGCTATGTATGCTTTAGTGGTTCGTAATCCATTTTAAACCATACGTCCCGGTCTAATATGACTACTACTACTACTACTACACCACACCTCATCACTGTGCCTAGAGTTGAGTTGCCCCTATACAGTTTGGGACTAATGTGGGTGATAAGTCTGACTGGGCTGTTACGCTCAACAGTCATTTATGACCGGGACCTACGGCTTAAAGTGGATTCCGAACCACTACAAACATTCATGGCACCGCCGGGACTCGAACCCAAAACATGTGGCACCTAGCACCAGAACCCAGTCGACTATTCAGGCTCCTGGTCTAATATGACAGTAAGGCGTTGGGCGTAGGGATGACATCCCTATCCGGTAAAAAGAAAATATCTCCGGTTTCGAAGTCTTCCAGTAGGCCGATGAACTTGGCCTACTTAGGGGCTGTTGCGCCAATGAAGAAAAAAAATAAAAAAAGTATGTTACACCTAGCAATTACACCTTTAAGTACACATTATATATTTAATTGATAAATAATTCAGCTTCCCCGCTAGTCCTCAAATATTTATGGTTAGTATTTATATTTTAATAAATTATACACAGATTAGTGCTTAGCGTCATCTTGGTATTAACCTAAGTGGTATATTATTCAGTAAGATACTAATAAGATAGAACATTAAATGCCTAATGTTAAAATGAAATTACTACCTAAATTATCTACTATCCATTATTATATTGATAAGATAAGATTTTTTTTTCATTGAAGTTATTTGTATTTAGCCGATGCAATAGTAGTTGTATATCACAGATCTTAGATGAACTAGCTCCATTTATTTCAATACGAACTGTCTGTAATTTCTCTCTAACAAAAGAAATAGATTTCGCTTAGGGAAAAAGCAACAAGATAATAATCAGAAGAAAGAATCGAAGAAAGAATATCTGGACATTATTTTATTTTCTGGGGCTTCAGGAAACAATAACAAGAGGGACATGTAAGAAGAGGTTATATATGTAGAAAATAATGAAAAACATTGCTTGTATAAGGTCAAAATAGATCATATATCCTTATAATTCTATAAATTAACAGAGAAAGATTTTATTAAACATTTAAAGGTGGGCAGTTGGATAATGCGTTGGATCTGATAATACACCTAGATTAGCATAATTGTTAGTAATTGAGAGTGATTTGGTTTGGTTTGTTTTGGTTTGTCGCCCTACGGTCATTTATTATCGTAGGGCGACTACGGTCATTCATTATTGTCGCCCTACGGTCTTTTATTGTCGCCATACGATATCTACGGTCATTTATTATTGCCGCCCTATGGCCTTTTATTGTCGCCCTACGATATCTACGGTCATTTATTATTGTCGCCCTACGGCCCATTACGGCCCTACGGTTATTCTCGGTAGTAACCGAGAGAGTTTGGCTTGAAATCCAAGACAAATAGGAAGTTCCTGATTTTATGTCAGGAATAACTACGATATATCTGTTGGTCTGTAAGATGCAGTACGAAGAGGAAAGAAAAAGCTGGAAATCTTCCATTTGTTACTCTTGAAAATGGTCCTTTTAATTGTGGTGGCATAAGTAAGGTACAGTGCATACTATCTTAAGGTGTGAATAATGCCTTTAATGTGCACAATGTGTAACACTGAATCTATTATATCTCTGTTCAAGCGGCGAATTTTCCAAGATGTACTTACAGCTACTTAATACTGTTAGTAGCATCTTGGTATTAACCTAATTGGTATTCTATTCAGTATGATACTAATAGGGCAGAACATTAATATTAAAATGAAATTATTACCTAAATGATATACTATCCATTATTATATAAATAAGAAAAGATTTTTTTTCATTGAAGTAATTTATAGTTAGCGCTGTATGCTGCAGTAGTTGTATATCACAGATCTTAGATGAACTAGCTCCATTTATTTCAATACGAACTGTCTGTAATTTCTCTCTAACAAAAGAAATAGATTTCGCTTAGGGAAGGAGCAACAAGATAATAATCAGAAGAAACAATCGAACAAAGAATATCTGGACATTATTTTATTTTCTGGGGCTTCAGGAAACAATAACATGAGGGACATGTAAGAATAGGTTATGTAGAAAATAATGAAAAACATTGCTTGTACAAGGTCAAAATAGATCATATATCCTTATAATTCTATAAATTAACAAGGAAAGATTTTATTAAACATTTAAAGGTGGGCAGTTGGATACTGCATTGGATCTGATAATACACCTAGATTAGCATAATTGTTAGTAATTGTGAGTGATTTGGTTTGGTTTGTTTTGGTTTGTCGCACTACGGTCATTTTGTGCACACTTTAGGCTAATTAAACCGGTAGTAACCGAGAGAGAGTGACTTGAACTCCAAGACAAATAGGAAGTTCCTGATTTTATGTCAGGAATAACTACGATATATATATGTTGTTCTGTAAGATGCAGTACGAAGAGGAAAGAAAAATCTGGAAATCTTCCATTTGTTATTAATTCCATTTACACTCTTGAAAATGCTACTTCTAAATTGTGGTGGCATAAGTAAGGTTCAGTACATACTACCTTAAGGTGTGCATAATGCCTTTAATGCGCACAATGGGTAACACTGAATATATTATATCTGAATCTATTATACTTAATACATCTTGGTATTAACCTAAGTACTATTCTATTCAATATGATACTAATAGGACAGAACATTAATGTTAAAATCAAATTATTAAATAAATAATCTTCTATCCATTATTATATTGATACGATAAGATTTTTCTTTTGTTATTTATATTTAGCTGCTGCTACAGTAGTTGTACATCACATATCTAGATGGACTGGCTTCATTTATTTCAATACGAACTGTCTGTAGTCTCTCTCTAACAAAAGAAACGAATTTCGCTTAGGGAAGGAGCAACAAGAAATAAGCAAAAGAAGGAATCGAACAAAAAGTATTATCACGATATTGTTTTATTTTCTGGAGCTACAGGAAACAATAACATGAGGAAAATGTAAGAAAAGGGTATATAAAAAACAATGAAAAACATTGCTTACAAGTATAAAATCAAAATAGATAATTTACCCTTATAATTCTATAAATTAACAAAAAAAAGTGATTATTAAACATTTAAAAGGGGATAATGCGTTAGAACTGATAAAATGACACCGAAATTAATATAACTGTTAATAACCTAGAATGTTTAGGTTTGTCGATCCATTGTCTTTTTGTGCACGCTTTGCAGTAATTAGACCGAGATCTACAGTTTAAAGTGGATTCAGTATCACTAACAAATATCCCTGTTATCCAGGTTCGAACCTGAAGCCTGTGATGACCAAAGGCCAGAACGCTAGCCATTGACTGCACTGGCCTCAGGAGAATCGTTCTTTCGACATGTCAAAAGACATTCTTTTTTTCTTTTTTTTTTTTTCTTTTTCCGATCTTCGATTGATGCATTAATTAATATTTTAATCATATAAATGTCGTTTTATAGGAAGAAAATATGCGATTTAAGTTAAAAACTTACTTTACCTAACTAAAAATATTTAAAAATCAATAATTAGTTGCTACTCGGTCGGGGATATAACATCATCTGAACAAGAATCATTATATGGAAGATGATTAAATAGGTAAATATAGAGTTTATATAGGATTAATTTGGCTAAATATAGAGTTTTCATTAATATAATTCATATTTCAACACTAATAGTTTCAGATTTAAATACATTTTTGTAAATTGCATAAATAATACTGAGCATAATAATGGCATAATAGCACCATCTATACTACTAAGCATATTAATGGCAAAATGGCAATGATAATGCAATGGAATAATAATACGAACTTATTATTCATTAAGAGTAAGCATAATATATTTATCAAGAAGTAACTTTAGAAGTATCTTTAACAAAGAACATGTTTTATTTCAAACATATTCTTTAAATTGACTGAAAAGATATCATGCTTACATCAACAAGTAGAAAAATATGTATATATTAATTAAATACAGACATATACTAAAACTCAAAATTTAACGAAACTTCATTGATTCGTTCGAAATTCACTTAGTTGTTTCACCATTACTGTCGATTGTTAAATGGTCACATTTCAGGAAAAGTCATCGACTTATTTCTTTCAAATCATTTCTGTTACACATATCAACATCAGAGAAAGATAGCAAATAGAAATTACCCGCTAATTCGAAACGAATTCAGGAAACAAGGCTTAATTTTCTCAAATTCATTCCAGCTAGCATTAAATGCACAGAACTCGTCGGGGAATTAAATTGCATCTTCGAGGGACAGACAATTAGCCGGGAGCTTTCGTAACTGAACCTGCTTTTAAATAGCTTCATAGCAGGAAACGCGGACAAGGCACTGGAATTACCTCTAAATTTCATCCCGAGACTATTTGCGTCGAAATTGTATCCCTTGTATAGAGATGTTTGAAAATTGTATTTAAGTGATGTAGGGTTTGTGTTCCTCTTAAATGTCTGGGATGTGATTTAATGGAAATGAAAGCAACATGTTGTCTGAAAGTTTTAAATGTTCTTCAATTGTAAAGGTCTAAGAAGAATTTCTGGCAGTTTATATATGAGAGGAATTTAAATTGATGCTTTATTCGTACCGTTAATAAATGTAACGGTACCAGATTTACAAACTTCGACGATTCAGAATCACATAGTATGGCTGAATCTGAAATGCTTCTTTAACATGACAGATAATGGGTCTCAGACACTGGAGTTTCAAATGTTGGTATTCACATAAGTGGTCTACAATTCAGTAGGATACTAATTAGATAGAACATTATGTACTTAATGATAAAATAAAATTACTACCAAAATGATATACTATCCATTATTATATGGTTAATATACTATTATTTATATTTTTAATGATGCTAACACAAACTTAGTGTTTAGCATCATCTTGGTATTAACCTATGTGGATACTATTCAGTGTGATACTAAAAATATATAATAATATATACCTAATGCTAAAATGAATTTACTACCTAAATCAGGGGTATCCAAATGAAATGATCATGCGGAAACACTTTGGAAATGCATCTTAACTCCGCGGCCGCGTATAAAATTATATATCACCATATTAAATGTAGATCCACTTTAGACATTTTTTGGAGTGAAGAATGGAAACATAACGAATTAGTATTTTCCTGGATTGCTATTATTCTTACATGTAAACGTACACAATATAATAATAATGATTATAAACGCACATTGTAAATAAATACATAACACTAAAAATTAAAATATATATAAATATAAATGATTTAGGAAAAATGAAATCATTAAAAAATATTTATTTTACTAGTACGATATTTGTTTCTCCATTCTCACTTTGCTTTGGTAAATCGATCTTAACTTGGATATTTGCACATCAAATTTGGTGTTGCGTCCGTTATATTTTGAACGTGTTATCCTTTAATTAAATTATTAATTCATTAATATTAGGAATTATTATTTAAGTCAACTGTAAAGATATCATGCTTAACTCAAGAAATAAAAAAAATAGGCATATATGAATTAAATTCAGACATATACTAAATCTCAAAAACAATAACATTATTAACGATCATTATATGCTCACATTTTCTGAAAATTCCTCGACTTATTTCTTTCAAATCATTTCTGTTACACATAACAACATCAGCAAAAAGACATTGGATAGAAATTACCCAGCTAATTCGAAACGAATTCGCAGACCCAAAAGGCTTAATTTTTCAAATTCTTTCTAGATGGCATTAAATGAACAGAACTCGTCGGGGAATTAAATTGCGTCTTCGAGGGACAAACAATTAGCCGGGAGTTTTCGTAACTGAACCTGCTTTTAAACAGGTTCATTACAGGAAAGGCGGACAAGGCACTGGAATCTCCTCTGAATTTCATCCCGAGACTATTGGTGTCGAAATTGTATCCGTTGTACAGAGACGTTTGAAAATGATTGCTAAATTGCATTTAAGTGATGTAGGGTTTGTGTTCCTCTTAGATGTCTGTGATGTGATTTAATGGAAATTAAAGCAACATGTTGTCTGAAAGTTTTGAATGTTCTTCAGTTGTAAAGATGTAAGGATTCATAGAGTTTTATATATTTGAGTAATTTAATATAATGCTTTTTTTTGTACCGTTACAAAATGTGTCTGTGTCAGGTTTACAAATTTCATAGAATGATAAGGTACATCAAGACGATTCAGAATCGCATAGCAATTCTGTGTCGGATATACTTTCCAAACACGACAGATAGCGAACACAGATGCTGGAGTTTCGAATGTCTTAGAAGAGATTCTTTGTTTCACACACTACCACAGTCGATTATAAAATAAGTGATTATACAATGGTTGATGAAGTTAGTTTAAATGTATCTGGCAAATAGGACAGTAGAGTATTATAAACGAGTCGCACGTCTCTTGTACTATTACACCACAGCACAGCACATCAATGTGTCTAGATCTGTGTTTCCCCTATTCAGTTTAGGAATGATGTAGGCGAGAAATCTGATTAGGGTCTGTGATGCTGTAGAACCATATGAGACCGGTAAATACGTTTAAAGTGGATTCCGAACCATTACAAACATCCATGGTACCGCCGGGAGGACACGAATTCGAAACATGCGGTATAAAGCACTAGAGCGCTAGCCACTCGGCCATCAGACCCCACAACTAGGATTATATAGAACAGGATTAAATTAGTTTGTCTAAATTTAGACTTTTCATTGATGTAATTCATATTTCAACACTAATACATTTTTGAAAATGATATAAATAATACAAAAGCATAATAACGGCAACAATAATGCAATGGCATAATATTACTAACTTATAATTAATTAATTTTAAAGATATCCTGTTTACTTTTAACTCAAAGAACATATTGTACTTCAAATATATAGAGTCAACTATAAAGATAACAAACTTAGATAAAGAAGTAGAAAAGAATAGGCATATATGAATTAAATTCCAACATATACTAAAACTCAAAACTCAATGAAACTTCACTTAGTTGTTTCAATAACATTATTGTTAATCCTTATATTGTCACATTTCCTGCAAAATCCTCGAATTATTTCTTTCAAATCCTTTCTATTACACATAGCAACATCAGAAAAAGACATCGAATAGAAATTACCCAACTAATTCG
Organism: Caerostris darwini; assembly: GCA_021605075.1. Lineage (NCBI taxonomy): Eukaryota > Metazoa > Arthropoda > Arachnida > Araneae > Araneidae > Caerostris > Caerostris darwini. The sequence continues at coordinate 467,311 of BPLQ01008881.1, forward strand.
AAACGAATTCAGAGACGCAAAGGCTTAATTTTCTCAAATTCATTCTAGCTGGCAATAAACGAACAGAACTCGTCGGGGAATTAAATTGCATCCTCAAGGGACAAACAATTAGCCGGGAGCTTTCGTAACTGAACCTGCTTTTATACAGTTTCATTACAGGAACGCTGACAAGGCACAGGAATCTCCTGTGAATTTCATCCCGAGACTACTTGTGTCGAAATTGTATCCCTTGTATAGGGATGTTTGAAAATGATTGCTAAATTGCATTTAAGTGATGTAGGGTTTGTGTTCCTCTTAGATGTCTGGGATGTGATTGAATGGAAATGAAAGCAACATGTTGTCTGAAAGGTTTTAAATGTTCTTCAGTTGTGAAGATCTAAGGAGGATTCCTAAAGCTTTATATATTTGAGGAATTTAATTTAAGGCTTTATTCGTACCGTTATTAACTGTATCAGTACCAGATTTACAAACTTCAAAGAATGGTGAGGTACATCTAGACAATTCCGAATAGTATAGCAATGCTGCGTGGGAAATGCTTTCCAAATACGACCTATAGCGAAACACAGACAAGGGGGTTTCGACTGTTCTAAGAAATTTTGTATTTCACGTATTGACACCATTATAATTAGATGAATGATTACAGGGGACAAGAGCGTTAGCCTCTCGGCCATCAAGCCCCACAAGAATGATTATAAGGAACAGGAGTAAATTGGTTTGGCTAAATTTAGAGTTTTCATTGATATAATTCATGGTTCAACACTAATACATTTTTTTGTAAATGGCTTAAATAATAAGTATAATAATGGCAATAATAATGTAATGCCATAATTTTACTAACTTATAATTAATTAAAAGTAAGCATGATTTTTTTAAAGTTAACTCAAAGAACATGTTTTATTCCAAACATATTCCATGAGTCAACTCTATAGATAACATGCTTAGATCAAGAAGTTGAAAAAAATAAGGCATATATGAATTAAATTCAGACATATACTAAAACTCAAAACTCAGCAAAACTTTACTTAGTTGTCTCAATAACATAATTGAAGATCGTTATATGGTCACATTTCCCGAAAAGTCCTCGACTTATTTCTTTGAAATCATTTCTATTACACATAACAACATCAGAAAAATACATCGGATAGTAAATTGACCAGCTAATTCGAAACGAATTCGCAGACAAAAAGGCTTAATTTTCTCAAATTCATTCTAGCCGGCAGTAAATGAACAGAACTCTTTGGGGAATTAAATTGCGTCTTCGAGGGACAAACAATTAGCCCGGAGCTTTCGTAACTGAACCAGCTTTTAAATAGTTTCATTACAGAAAACGCGGACAAGACACTGGAATCTCCTCTGAATTTCATCGCGGGACTATTTGTGTCGAAATTGTATCCGTTGTATAGGGATGTTTGAAGATGATTGCTAAATTGCATTTAAGTGAGGTAGGGTTTGTGTTCCTCTTAGATGTCTGGGATGTGATTGAATGGAAATGAAAGCAACATGTTGTCTGAAAGTTTTGAATGTTCTTCCGTTGTAAAGATGTAAGAAGGACTTTATATAATTGAGTAATTCAATTTAATGATTTACTCGTTCTGTTATATAATGTGTCAGTATTAGGTTTACAAACTTCATAGGCAAATTAAGAGAATTACGAATCGTATAGCAATGCTTTATGTGAAATGCTTTCCAAATACGACATATAGAGCGACAGAAAGTGGAATTTTGAATGTCCTGATACAAAGAGATTCTTCGTTTCTTCGTTTCATTCTTCGTTTCGAAGATATTCTTCGTTTCATAATAAGATAAGTGATTATACAATAGTGGATTCAGTTAATCTACATGCATCTAGCCAACAGGAATGCAGACTGTATTAAACGAGTCGCATGTCGCTTGCACTACTAGTATTACTACAACACATCACATCACACCACTGTGTTAGATCTGTGTTATCACTATGCAGTTTAGGAAGGATATGGGTGAGAAATCTGATTAGGCTTTCAGGGACTCTACAGTCATAGGAGAGCACTACCCACTCAGCCATCAGGCCCCCACAAGAATGAATACATGGAACAGGATTAAATTAGTTTGTCTAAATTTAGAGTTTTCATTGATGTAATTCATATGGCATAAATGGCATAAATAATACAAATGCATAATAATGGCAATAAATAACATGTTTTATTCCAAGCATATTCTTTGAGTCAACTATAAAGATAACAAGCGTAGATCAAGAAGTAGGTAAAAAACAGGCATATATGCATTAAATTCAGACATATGCTAAAACTCAAAACTCAACAAAACTTCACTTAGTTGCTTCAATAACATTATTGACGATCATTGTATGGTAACATTTCTTGAAAAGTCATCGACTGATTTCTTTCAAATCATTTCTGTTACACGCAACAGCATCAGAAAAAGACATTGGATAGAAATTAGCCAGCTAATTCGAAACGAATTCTCTGACCCAAGACTTAAATTTCTCAAATTCATTCAAGCTGGCATTAAATGAACAGAACTCGTCGGGGAATTAAATTGCATCTTTGAGGAACAAACAATTAGCCTGGAGCTTTCGTAACTGAACCTGGTTTTAAATAGTTTCATTACAGGAAAGGCGGACAAGGCACTGGAATCTCCTCTCAATTTCATCCCGAGATTATTCGTGTTGAAATTGTATCTCTTGTATAGAGATGTTTGAAAATGATTGGTAAATTGCATTTAAGTGATGTAGGGTTTGTGTTCCTCTTAGATGTCTGGTGTGTGATTTAATGGAAATTAAAGCAACATGTTGTCCGAAAGTTTTAAATGTTCTTCAGCTGTAATGGTCTGAGAAGGATTCCTACTACTTTATATATGTGATGAATTTAGTTTAATAATTTACTCGTGAAATTATAAAATGTGTCAGTACCAGTATTGCAAACTTCAAAGAAGGGTAGGGTACATCTTCACGATTCCGAATAGCGTAGCAATGCTTTGTCGGAAATGCTTCCAACATAGTATATTCACGACACATAGTATTGTTACTCGCGTCCGTAGTATATCTTCAAGCCACACGTTCCCCCTGAATATTATCTAAATGATTAACGGTGCAGACCTTGCTTATGACATAAAGACTAACTATATCTGTATTGCCAGCTGCATTAGAACAGCATATTTTAATATTATTATCTTCATCTTTTCTACTGGTAAGGAGCTATATAATCCTAGATATGGGAGTTTAGTTTGGAGTAAGATAAATTAAAAAGTGAGGACTGACTTAGGTCAAAATGCCCCACAATTGAAAACAACTCCAATAATGATTCATAGCGGCATGTCACAAAAAGGAAAGCGCCATATAATAACTTATTATATATTAATACCAATCTTCACTCCAGAATCTATTAAAAACTCTTACCGGCATCTTCGACTCTATCTGGTAAATTATTTACCAAATATTTTCCTATCCTACAAATAACATCAATAATGCCTTAAATATTGATACATAGTTTCCAGCATAAAAAGCCTTAAACTTATCAAGAATATTTTGCCCAAATTGAGAGGACAGGCTTCAATCATCAGAACGCTAAAAGATCCTGGTTCATAACTGCAGCACCTTCCTGAAGTCAAATTCTCACAGTTTATGTCGCCGTTCCCGTGAGATAGTGGACACTTAAGGTCCATTAAGGGCAGACGTCGGGGCTCTTAAGGACCAAAGAGATTTTGCAACTGCCTGAAATATCGGAAGATTTCCCGTCCAACTCATCTTGGCCAGAGATTCACATGGAGCAGTATTTTCCGAACAGAAAGAATTTTTCCATTTTTATTTTCTGGCCTGTTTTTAGATTTGGAAGCCTTATATGCTTCATATGATTTTTCTATTTTAAAATATATTCGATTTTAAATATTTTTATGTATGTTTAAAAATATTTTTGCTCGAATTATTTTGAATATATATATTCCTTAACAACTTACATTTAAAATGGCTTTAATTTTGTAAAAAAAATATATATATATTGCTAATGTATAAGATTTATTTTCTAATGATTGATATTTATTCAATAATAAATTTTAATTATGTTCTTGCACAAAACATATTATATAAGTGATATATTCTTTATGATATAAAGATAAATATTTCTGAAAAATAAATATGATAAAGAATAAATATTTTAGGCGGTGGATGGGTGTTTGTCGTGATTCAAAATCCAGTTTAAATCTTATGTCCCGGTCTAATAGGATCATAGAGCATTGTGTGAGTAGTGTTATCTTCAAGATAATCTTGCCCATGAGTAGTGCTAAAGGAGTACCAACGGGGCAGTCTTTGCGTATGGCATAAATATTAACTGTCTGTTTATTTCCAGCTGCATTAAAACAACATGTTTTAACATAATTATTTTCACCTTTTAAACTGGTATGGAGTTATATAACCCTAGATACCGAGGTTAGGTGTGGAGTAAAGTAAATTAAAACGTGGCGAATAACTTAGGTCAAAGTGCCTCACATTCGAGAACAACAAATATAAAAACATCTATCGACATTTAATAAAATATAAAGTGCCTTAAAGTAACTAATTATGTATTAATACCATTCCTCGCTCAAGAATCAATTAAAAACTCTCACGAGCATCACATACTATAGCTGGTAACTTATTTACCAAATTGTTACCTATCTTATAAATAGCATCAACAATACATTAAGTATTGATACATAGTTGCCAGCATAAAAAGCCTTAAATGTATCATGAATATTTTGCTCAAATTGAGAGGAAAGGCCTCAATCATCTAAACTTTAAAAGATTCTGCTTCATAACTGCAGCACATTTCTAGAGAGTCAAATCTTCACAGTTTATGTCGCCGTTCCCGTGAGATAGTGGACACTTAAGGTCCATTAAGGGCAGACGTCGGGGCTCTTAAGGACCAAGGAGATTTTGCAATGGCCTGAAATAGTGGAAGATTCTCCATGCAACTCATCTTGCAGAGAGATTCACATAGAGCAATATTTTCTGAACTGAAAAAAATTTGCACTTTTTATTTTCTGTCCAGTTTCTAGATTGAGAACCTTGCATGTTTCATATGTTTTTTTATTTAAAAAAAATACTCGATTTTAAATAGTTTAATATAGGTTTAAAAGTATTTTTTGCACGAATTATTCTGAGTATATGTATTCTTAAAAACCTTTAATTGGCTGAATTTAATAATCTTAAAAATGGCTTTAATTTTGTAAGAAATGTATGATTAATGTATAAGATCAATTATTTATTGATTGATATTAATTCAATGATAAATTTTAATTATGTTCTAGCACAAAAAGTATTATTAATTAATATTAATTCTTTATTATATAATGATGAAGATTTCTTAAATATAAAAATGATAAATAAAACTTTTAGCAAATTTTTAAAATCCTTTTTTACAATTATCAATGGAAAAATGCAAATTAAATTAAAGTAAGTAAATTTAAAAAAAACGGAATTGAAGTTCTTTTATTAAGTATGTAATACCTCAGAAAAAATATTTTTAATTTATTATTATTAATAATAATTACTATCATTACTATTATTATTTAAAATACTTGATACTAAGTAAATTTAAAAAAAACGGAATTGAAGTTCTTTTATTAAGTATGTAATATCTCAGAAAAAATATTTTTAATTTAATATTATTAATAATAATTACTATCATTACTATTATTATTTAAAATACTCGATACTAAGTAAGTAAATTTAAAAAAAACGGAATTGAAGTTCTTTTATTAAGTATGTAATATCTCAGAAAAAATATTTTTAATTTAATATTATTAATAATAATTACTATCATTACTATTATTATTTAAAATACTCGATACTAAGTAAGTAAATTTAAAAAAAACGGAATTGAAGTTCTTTTATTAAGTATGTAATATCTCAGAAAAAATATTTTTAATTTAATATTATTAATAATAATTACTATCATTACTATTATTATTTAAAATACTTGATACTAAGTAAATTTAAAAAAAACGGAATTGAAGTTCTTTTATTAAGTATGTAATATCTCAGAAAAAATATTTTTAATTTATTATTATTAATAATAATTACTATCATTACTATTATTATTTAAAATACTTGATACTAAGTAAATTTAAAAAAAACGGAATTGAAGTTCTTTTATTAAGTATGTAATATCTCAGAAAAAATATTTTTAATTTAATATTATTAATAATAATTACTATCATTACTATTATTATTTAAAATACTGATACTAAGTAAGTAAATTTAAAAAACGGAATTGAAGTTCTTTTATTAAGTATGTAATATCTCAGAAAAAAATATTTTTAATTTAATATTATTAATAATAATTACTATCATTACTATTATTATTTAAAATACTTGATACTAAGTATTTAAAAAAACGGAATTGAAGTTCTTTTATTAAGTATGTAATATCTCAGAAAAAATATTTTTAATTTAATATTATTAATAATAATTACTATCATTACTATTATTATTTAAAATACTCGATACTAAGTAAGTAAATTTAAAAAAACGGAATTGAAGTTCTTTTATTAAGTATGTAATATCTCAGAAAAAATATTTTTAATTTAATATTATTAATAATAATTACTATCATTACTATTATTATTTAAAATACTGATACTAAGTAAGTAAATTTAAAAAAACGGAATTGAAGTTCTTTTATTAAGTATGTAATATCTCAGAAAAAATATTTTTAATTTAATATTATTAATAATAATTACTATCATTACTATTATTATTTAAAATACTTGATACTAAGTAAATTTAAAAAAAACGGAATTGAAGTTCTTTTTATTAAGTATGTAATATCTCAGAAAAATATTTTTAATTTAATATTATTAATAATAATTACTATCATTACTATTATTATTTAAAATACTCGATACTAAGTAAGTAAATTTAAAAAAAACGGAATTGAAGTTCTTTTATTAAGTATGTAATATCTCAGAAAAAATATTTTTAATTTATTATTATTAATAATAATTACTTTCATTACTATTATTATTTAAAATACTTGATTTTAAATATTTTTATACATGTTTAAAAATATTTTTTGCACGAATTATTCTTAATATTGATTACACAATTTACATTTCAAATGACTATTATTTTGTAAAAAAAAGGTATTATTAAATTATTAATGTGTAAGATGAATTATTTATTAATTGATATTAGTTCAATAATAATAAATTTTAATTATGTTCAAGCCCAAAAAGTATTATTTAATTAATATCTTCTTTACAATATAAAGATAAAGATTTCTGTTGTTGTTGTTTTGTTGTTTCTTATCCCACTTGGCTGGCCAAGCCCACGAGCCCATATGGACTCATGATTGAAGGGGAAGGAAGCAGCTTCTGTTGTGATGGAGCACCCGTAGGTAGAAGCCTGACTTTTGCTCCGTGACGCTCTTACAGCCATAGAAGACCGGGACCTACGGCTTAAAGTGGATTCCGAACCACTACAAACATCCATGGCACCGCCGGGATTCGAACCCGAAACCTGTGGCACCGAGCGCCAGAGCGCTAGACACTCGGCCATTCAGGTCCCAAATTTGCCAACGGCACGCAGTGTTCCCAGGTGGTCACCCACCCAAGTACTGACCGCGCCCAATGATGCTTGACTTCGGTGATCTAACGAGAACCGGTATATTCAGCATGGTACGGCCGTTGGCTAAAGATTTCTTAAAATATAAAGAATGAATATTTTAGAATAATTTAACTTTTGACAAATTTTTAAAAGTGTTTTTTAAAAATATCGATGAAAAGTTGAAAATTAATTTCCACTGAATAAATTTGTATAAAATGAAATTGAAGTTCTTTAAACTATTTCTTAACTATTTAATATCTCTGAAGAAGTATTTTTACTTTATTTTTCAGTATTAATTTCTTACTCTATAAAGCACACGAAAAAAAAATTGTAAGAAAAAAAAATTTATGTTCAGAATTAAAATATGTATTTTGGTTCGTACATAGTCAAGAACAAACTTTTTATTTATTTTAAAATTTCAATTCTTAACAAAGGATCCCGAATATTTTTTTTTAATTAAATCCTTTTTTAGGGAACATTAATGTTACAAAAAGTTTTTAATGCATTCATTTTTTCAGAAGCCAATACGATTTTTAATTGAAGTGAAAATTTCTAGCAGATAGATATCAAAACACAGTATTTCTTTCCCTTTACAAAAAAGTAATCGATTATTTTTTTCAATCCCTTCTATTATCTCACACTCTCCCTATATATATCTTGCTCAAATTTTCAATCGTTCATAATAATACTTTTCATTCATCCATTCAAGTTCACATTTTTTTTGAACTTGTAGTGGACTTGTTGTTTTTAATACGGTTTCTGCAAATATTAATTCAGTAATTAAATTTAATTAATTATTTTAGTTTCTTTTAGATTTAAGTTGCATATATCTATCAGCAGATGGCGCCAGATAAACTTGAAAAATTAATGAAAATTATTTGTAAAGTACTTACTGCAATAGAGTGAAAAAAAGTAGGAATTGACTATATATATATATTTTTTTATATTACTTGTTAGTAATTCAATTATTTTGAATATGTATATATATTCCCAAACAACTTACATTTAAAATGACTATAACTTAGTAAAAAAAAATGTATTGTTAAATTATTAATGTATAAGATGAATTATTTACTGATTGATATAAATTCAATAATAAATTTTAACTATGTTTTAGCACCAAATTATTATTTAATTAATGTATTTTTTATAATATAAAGATTTCTAAAATATAAATGTGATACAGAATGAATACTTCAAAATAATGTAACTTTTGAGGAATTTTAAAAATTATTTCTTAAAAATATCGATGGAAAATTGAAAATTAATTTCCACGTAATAAACTTTTTCAAAATGAAATGGAAGTTCTATATTAACTATTTAATATCTTTGAAAAAGTATTTTTAATCTATCTAATTATATTATTATTACATTAAAATATTATATAGATTAAAAATCTATTATAGATTTTTAATCTATCTAATTATTTTTCCGAATTAATTTCTTAATTTATAAACACGTGAAAAAAATTGTAGAAAACAAAAATTTATGTTCAGGATTAAAATATGTATTTTGGTTCGTACACGGAAAAGAAAAAACAAATTTTTTTTATCTATTGTAGAATTTAAATTCGTGACGAACGATTTTGGATATTTTTTAGAATTAAATCATTTGTTAATATTCTAATCGTTTGTTAATATTGTAATCGTTTGTTAATATTGTAATCGTTTGTTAATATTTAATCGTTTGTTAATATTGTAATCGTTTGTTAATATTTAATCGTTTGTTAATATTGTAATCGTTTGTTAATATTGTAATCGTTTGTTAATATTTAATCGTTTGTTAATATTGTAATCGTTTGTTAATATTGTAATCGTTTGTGAATATTGTAATCGTTTATCAATATTGTAATCGTTTGTTAATATTGTAATCGTTTGTTAATATTGTAATCGTTTGTTAATATTGCAATCGTTTGTTAATATTGTAGTCGTTTGTTAATATTGTAATCGTTTGTGAATACTGTAATCGTTTATCAATATTGTAATCGTTTGTTAATATTGTAATCGTTTGTGAATATTGTAATCGTTTATCAATATTGTAATCGTTTGTTAATATTGTAATCGCTTGTTAATATTGTAATCGCTTGTTAATATTTAATCATTTGTTAATATTGTAATCGTTTGTTAATATTTAATCGTTTGTTAATATTTAATCGTTTGTTAATATTGTAATCGTTTGTTAATATTTAATCGTTTGTTAATATTGTAATCGTTTGTTAATATTTAATCGTTTGTTAATATTGTAATCGTTTGTTAATATTGTAATCGCTTGTTAATATTGTAATCGTTTGTTAATATTTAATCGTTTGTTAATATTGTAATCGTTTGTTAATATTGTAATCGCTTGTGAATATTGTAATCGTTTGTTAATATTTAATCGTTTGTTAATATTGTAATCGTTTGTTAATATTGTAATCGTTTGTTAATATTGCAATCGTTTGTTAAATGATATTAATGTATTTTTTGCACACGATTATTCTGGTTATAATATATTCCTAAACAGCTTACCTTTAAAATGGCTATAACTTTCTTAAAAATGTATTATTAAATTATTAATGTATAAGATGAATTATTAACAGATTGATAGTAATTGAATTACTATCAATACAGAAAATATTTTTTTTATGTTCTAGAACAACAATATTATATAATTAATATATTTTTTATTAATATAAATACAATAAAAAGATCTTTTGGAATAATTGAACTTTTGGCGAATTAAATTTTTTTTTAATTATTGATTGAAAAAAACAAATTAATTTCCCCTGAATAAATTTTAATGTTCTAACATAAAAAGTAATATTTAATTAATATATTCTTTATGAAATAGCATAAAGATTTCTAAAATATAAATATAATAAAGAATAAAAACTTTAGAATAATGAAACTTTTGGCGAATTTTTAAAATTCTTTTTTTTTTAAATTATCGATGGAAAAATGCAAATTATTTTCCACTCAATATATATTTAAAAAAATGAAATTGAAGTTCTATATTAACTATTTAATATCTCTGAAAAAGGTTTTTTAAGTTATTTTTTCAATTAATTTCCCAATCTGTATGCACGCGGAAAAAATTGTAAGAAAAGCATTTTTATGTGTAGGATTAAAATCAGTATTCCGATTCGTACACATACAAGAAAAAAAAAAGTTTTTTATCCATTGTAGAATTTCAATTCGTGAATAATGATTCCGGATATTTTTTGAAATTGAATCGTTTTTTAGAAAACATTAATGTTAAATAGATTTGTTAATTTATTTATTTTTTCAGACGCTAATACAAATTTAAATTGAAGTGAAAATTTCTAGCAGATAGATATCAATACTTTCCTTTACAAAAAAATTAATCGATTATTTTTTTAATAATATAATGATTATTTCTATTAAAATATTTTTGAAAGATATATACATAAAAAAAATATGAGAAAAAAACGAAATATATTTTAGCATATTTATACTCGTTATACACACACACACACACACATATATATATATATGTATGTGTGTGTATGTATTATCTATCTATCTATCTGTGTGTGTCTATTTTATCTATCTGGTTGTAGGCAAAGGAAAATGCTTTGTGCATTAACTTCGGAAACATTTACGTACGAGACTTAAGCCGCAAAATTTATTTGTTATATAAAATATGTATTCATTAGTAAGTGAAAGAAATTTAAATGTGTTGAAATACATAAACATATTTATATATGTTTATATATGTTTATGTACACATAAACATATATAAATGTTATTTATCACAGGGTGATTATAATCAAAGTCCCATTTTCTAAATGCTGTATAAAAGAACCGCACGACACAATGAGTTCAAATTTAAACTTTAGATACTTGAAGGAGGGGGAAACGGTAAGACATCAAAAACAATTCCCACGATTTGTTAATAGATGGAGCTATAATTGACATAAAGAAAGTGAATTTGACTGACAGTGATGTTTTTAATCGAAATGACAACGTATTTGGTATGTTTCGCACATTAAACCATCTGTAGTGTTCAATGTGCTGAATTGTTTCGGTTTAATGACGGAAAAAATAGCTTCCAAGACATTCAACAGCTGTGACACTGTTAGTGAAAAACCCACCACGGCAAGTTCATACCAAATTGGATGGGAAAAATCGGTGGAATTGTTTTAGACGCCATACCATTTCCTCCTTCTTCAAGTATCTTCAGTTCATATTTGAACTCATTGTGAAGAGTGGTTCTTTATTTACAGCATTTTGAAAGTGGGACCTTAATTATAATCACCCTGTATATACGAGTATATATATACGCTGTATATATATATATATATACAACAACTCATGGAGTAGTTCACATTCAATCTGTAGTTATTTCGACCTGTGACGTCGCGCAGACAATTGCTAATTTTCTCATTATGCATGACACCGAATATCTGCTATCAGATTTGAGCGACAGGGTTGTTCTCATTAGTGCAAAACATTAATTGCATGTATTGCAATTACCCAAATCAATGCATGTCTGCTGTCAAATTTGAGGGATTTTTATTATGTACTTGTCAAAGAAGTATATATATACACTGTGAAGAGTGGTTCTTTAATTACAGCATTTTGAAAGTGGATCCTTAATTATAATCACCTTGTATATACGAGTATATATATATATATATATATATATATACGTTGTATATATATAGGGTGATCATAATTAAAGTCTTACTTTCAAATGTAAAGTATTCAATTATAATGTATGTATTCCAAATTATATAAAATACGTATTTATAAGTAAATGAAAATTTTAATTAGAGAAAAAATTAATTACTTATAAATGCATATTTTATATAAAAAATAAATTTTGTTACTTAATTCCCATGTTTAAATGTTTCCAAGGGGATGTAGGAAGCATTTTCCTTTGCCTACAATCAGTTAGATAATACTGTAGTTAAATCTGGATCTGTAAACACACTCCGTGCACTTGTTTGTAGTAAGGAACACGCCATTTCAAGGTCGAATGTGTTTTGGAAAACGTGTAGGTATTTCTTGGCCGAAATCCGAGTATTCAGGTTAATGGATACACAATAGTTGCCTTGAGTTTCAGAGAATAATCATAAACAAAAAACTGAGTTATCATTGTAACGCGTCCAAGTCTGGTTTTCTAACAGAAAAGTCTTGTTTGCTCCCAATATTCATTAAAATACACAATCTATTCCGTAAAGAATAAACAGTGTGTTTATAGCGAGACATGTGTTATCAAACATTTTAATTTTGTGTCCTTAGCAAGAACATATCCCGTCATGTCACTAGCTTAATCAGGTTTTTATTATTGAACACTATAATAATAAATGAAAAAAAAAATTTTTGTTTAAGACTTGAAAGATTTTAGCCTACCTTAACTGTAATTAATAAATCATGTTCATTGAAATGGAATGATCAGTATTCAACAATGCTTATTTTTTTTACTGTAAAAGTTTTACACATTTAAATGTGATTATATCATTGGTGTAAAAATAGAACAACTCTGAGAATATTCTTTTTTCGAAACATTGTCTGTTGAGAACTCTCTGTTAATTCATAGCAAGTATTTTATTCTTATGTCTTATTTTATAGTATATTTTTGTTAAATGTCTGGTACTATACGAATATGCCTGATTCGATTCCTGATATGATTTGATACTCTTACTTTATTAAATGCCGATACATTGATTTGTGATTATTTGCTGTTGGAAAGGTTCACATTTAGCTGACTTAATATAACCACTTGGTGTCAGCTACACTGTACCCACAATTTGGAGTATAAATATCCAGATGGCATCCTTATCTCCTCATGGTTGAATTTGACAAAGAATTTTCCAGATTACATATTTATTGTGCTCATTCTTTGTCAAGACACAAGATCTTTAGGTTTTGCTTATCTAGTTTCAAAACAAAACATCATCTATTCCGAAAATCCAAACCGCTATCCACCAATAACTTTGGCCTTACTTAATCCAGGTGACATATAGAACAGTATCTCCTCAATGAGGTTAACGAACGAACTTTCAAGGCTACGGATTTAACGTGATCATTCTGTGTCTAGAAACAGGATTTTTCCGATTTGATTTCAATCGTCTAGCTTCGAAACAATTATTTCGACCTAGTTACCTCATAATAGTCCAATAACAAAAACTGCACCGACTTATATTTTGGAAACTATGTATAATCTACAATGTAAGAAATAATACTTTAACAATCAGAGATAATTTTGAAATTTTCAGTACAATTATAAATTTGTTTTCATCAGAAAATTCTGTATTGTTTTCTGTTTAGTTTTCTAACTTTTAAGTGATTGAATTACCAAGGCCATCTGCCTATTGGCAGACTTCGAGAGGAGAGGTATTTTCCTTTGACGGAGTTGGGTTGTCAGCCCTATACCCAACACTCTATGATTGTATTAGGCCGGACCCTACGGTTTAAAGTGGATTCCGAACCACTACAAACAACCATGGCACCGCCAGGACTCGAACCCGAAACCTGTGGCATCAACCCCCAGAGCTGTAGTTACACGGTCACTATTCCTCCAATAATTTAATATTTATTATTGCATCTTATTCTATTAAATATTTTAGACATTTTAGTTATTTTTTTGTATAAATATCGCAAATATCGTTCATATTCATTTCAAACGTTAATTCAAATTATATATCCCTGTCAAATATAACAGAAATAACATCGTTTCCTGCCTTGTTGTTATATTAATAGACACGTATTCTAAAAGCTTATGTATACAATAACAATTATTTTATGCCTTAGAAATTACGTGACGTGGCAATGTAATTTATGAACACTATATGGAGGCTTTAGATTAACCCTTGTAGTATTAAATGAACATTACCATTACATTAAATTTAATTTATAATCGTATGACTTAAATGGAGTTTTCTAATAATCCATCCAAGACATTTAAAAGCAACTACTGGAATGAAATATTTCGTAGATAGATACTGGTATTTATTTTTAGAGTAAATAATGAGTATATTAACATGAATATACTTATATTAAACAACAACCCTTAACATAAATGTAATAAACAGCAATAATAAAGTAAAATACACCTGAATAGCTATTACATAAAATTATTGTAAGTTGTATGCAATTAATAATAATTTATATTTAAATGCATATATTTTAGTATTATTTATTATTTTTTTTTTTGTTGCTTACATATTAAGTAAAAAATTGAAACAAATCATTCTTCATACTAGATAGATATTTGCATTTATTTTTAGAGTTAATAATGAAAATATTAAAATGAATATACTTATAACAAACAACAATCCTTTAAAAATAAAGTAAAATAAGTAAAATACAACGACAATAAAGTAAAATACAACTGAATAGCTATTGCATAAAATTGTAAGCTTTATACAATTTTATAGCTTTTTATAAGCTATATTCTTAATAATTTTCTATTCACCGCGTATTTTTCAGCATTACTTAATAATTTTTCTTATTGCTTACCTATTAAGTAATAAATTTAAACAAACCATTCTACATATTAGATAGATATTTGTATTTGTTTTTAGAGTAAATAATGAATATATTTACAGTGTACTTATAATAAAGAACAATCTTTAACATGAACGTAATAAACAGCAACAATAAAATCAAATACAGCTGAATAGTTATTGCATAAAATTCTTGTAAGCTGTATGCAATGAATAATTTCCTGTTCAAATGCATATTTTATAGCATTAGTTATTAAGAAATTTTTATTGCTTACATATTAAGTAAAAAATTGAAACAAACCATTCTACATACTAGATAAATATTTGTATTTATTTTTAGAGTAAATAATGAATATATTAATATAGTTATAATAAATAACATTCCTTAACTTAAGTATAATAAACAACAAAAATAAAGTAAAATACAGCTGAATAGCTATTGCATAAAATTATTGAAAGCTTTATGCAATGAATAATTTTTTTTTCAAACGCATATTTTTTAGTATTTGTTATTCATTTTTTTATTGCTTACATAGTAAATAAAAAAATGAAACAAACCATTCTACATACTAGATAGATATTTATATTTATTTTTAGAGTAAGTAATGAATATCATCATTAGTGTAACAGCCCAGTGTGGGCCAAGGCCATCTACCTACTAGTAGATTTCGAGACGAGAGATGTTTTTCTTTTTACGGGGTAGGGTTGTCAGCTCTACGTCCAACGCTGAACAGTCATATAAGACCGGGACCTACAGCTTAAAGTGGATTCCGAACCACTACAAACATCCATGGCACCATTGGGACTTAAACCAAAAACCTGTAGTACCGAGGGCCAGAGAATAATGAATATATTATCATGAATGTACTTATAATAAACAAGCAATAAAGTAAAAAAAAAGCTGAATAGCTATTGCATAAAATTGCTGTAAGCTTTATGCAATGCATAATTTTTTTTGTTCAAACACATATTTTTTTTCATTAGTTATTCATTTTTTTTATTGCTTACGTATTAAATAAAAAATTGAAACAAACCTAAATTAAACAAGCCGACTTAGCTAAAAAAAAGGGTTAAAGTAATTTTTATACACAGATAAAATTAATTATTTTTATTTTAAATCCATGGACACGATAACAACAACAACAGATTAATGAAGCATTATTTTACAATTTAAAAATGGAACAGTTTCTATGAAATTTCGTCTATTATTTATAAGATACACAAGTTATTAAGATAGATATTAGTATTTACTTTTAGAGTAAATAATGAATATATTCATAATAAACCCTTAACATGACTATAAAAAACAGCAACTAAATAGCTATTGCATAAAATTATTTTAAGCTTTATGCAATGAATTTTTTTTTGTTCAAACGCATATTTTTTAGCGTTAGTTTTTCAATTTTTTTATTGCTTACATATTCAATAAAAATTGACACAAACCTACATTAAACAAGCTTACCTAGCTAAAAAGAGTTGAAGTCATTTTTTGCACAAATAAAATTAACGAGGCATTATTTTACAATTTAAAAATGCAAAAGTTTCTATGAAATTTCACATAATATTTATAAGATTTTTTTAAGGAGAAGCAATGAGAATTTTTTTTTACAATCGTGAGGTTTTATTTGGAAAAACACGGGAAGTTTTAAAATTAATTGAAAAAACAACGATGTTTTTTAGTGCGAAAAGAAGATAAAAAGCCATAAACACAATTACAAACTCAATTTTGTATATTAATCTAGGATGTTCAAAGTATTATGAAAGAAAATTAGTTTCTGTTTTTAAAAAAAAAATGTCTCGTCGCAAGGAATTTCGGTTCCTAATTTTAACTCATGAATTTAAAAAATTAATGAACTCATAAAATTAAAATTTCATGAAAAGATAGTTCTTTCTGCTTAATTATTTTAATTTTCCACTGAATTTATGTCTGGCTTTATTTTTTTCCTTTTTTCTGCTATTGTTTAAAATGTGGAAATTTTAAGAATGAAATATTTTTTTATAACTTCGCAAAAAAACCTAATTTTGAAGGGAAAATTTAATTATCTAACTCCAAACGTTGTTTGTTTATTTAAAATGTTTCGCAAATGTAATTTAGTTTTTTCTTAATGTGTTCATTTCAATAATAAAATATCCAATTGCATTAAAACATAACATTTTTAGCATAATTAATAAAATATGTGAATAACATTCTTCTTTAATTAAGAAAATTTTTGATTTGAATTGCATGTTAATATTTAAAAGCAATTATATTATAAAAAAAGATTTATGAATTATGTTTTTTACATATTGCCTAATTTGCTTCTGACTCTTTAACTGCAATGAAAGTGTATTATTGTAAATTAATCAGGTCAAAATAATAATCTGAATTAATTTAGCACTTCTTAAGAAAGTATTAATATATTTAATTCAATAAACAAAATAAATAACTGAATTTAATCTCAAAACTAGATTTTCAATAAAAGTTAAATTGTTGTTATTTTGATGGATTAAACTTAAGACAAAGGGGTCTGAATGGCCGAGTGATTAGCGCTTTTGTGCTCTGTACCACTGATTTCTGTTCGAATCCCGGCGGTGCTACGGATATTTATAGCGGCTCGGAATAGACTTTAAAACATAGGTGCCGGTCTAATAAGATCGTAGAGCTTTGGGGGGTAGTGCTACTCGCGGTTATCTTCAAGCTACACGTTCCCCTCTGGGTAGTGCTAAATGAGTAACAGCGTTCGTCAGTACAGCCCACACGACATGCCTCTTTCAAGATTAGTTTGCATTGGGCTGCTCACAGGGACATGGTCAATACGACCCAGTCCTCGACGTAATTGAAAAAAGTTAATCTTCCACCAACTTTATTATTATTGAATAAGTTGTTACCAACTTATAGTATGAGAACATACTTTCATATATACTACCTGACAAATAAGCTTCCCCATTATAAAGAAGTCATTGTATTTCCTAACAATTTTCTGTGGGAGGGCACGCGTGTAAGTTATGCAAATGATTGCTTTGTAAGCATCAAGTGATCAGGAAGATATAGGCCCCAAACAATGTGCAAAATTATCAGTTTGGGCGCCCCCCTACCTGGCTATAATAAGCAAGTTCTTCTACTGTTTTCGAACCTTATAAGGCAATTGAATGTCTTTAAGAAGAATCGTCGTGCTCCGAATCAGCAAATGGATGAGTTCACGTTAGGCTTCATGTCTTTGTCTCACTGATTGGATCTTGCACAGTATCTAAAAATTAACATGATTGATGTCCCCGGTTTAGAGTCGAATTTGGCGATAATAAATTATGGAAGGAAATGATCGGCCAAAAGGAAACTGATAGATCTAAAGCAAGATTTGGTTTAGTTTTCGCTCTACGATCGTTTTGTGCACACTTTAGGCTAATTAGACTAATCTAAAGTAAGCAGGCTGGCATCACTGATCAACAAATAAGACGTCAAGCCCTATATGACAAATGAATTACATCTGGAAACATTTTGTGAGTTCTATAGGATGTTTCAACCAGACCCCTATCGATGTACGTAATTTTACAACGATTCACTGCTGAAAGTGTGGTGTATAGTCGTCATTTAAAAAAGTCTTTCATTAATAGAAAGTCAGAGATATGGACGTTGGTAATAGTGCTGCTGCAGATAGAGTACCCAATAGATCATTATAGTATTAATTGACATTCATTTCTTCTTTTCGAATAATGAAGATTATCGTGAAAAAGTGTAGATGGAGTGTGGCAACCAGGAAGATGTAGCTAATATTTTCTAGCGTCGCAAAATATGTCGGCATTGCATAATGGTTTCGGGTGATATAAGAGTTTCTAAAAGACATTAGAGACACAATATTGGTACAGTTTAACGTTGGTGATTTTCTACATTGCCAACTTCATCCTTATCTTTTGGGTATCCCAAACGCTATTTAATATTTCCTGGTCTGATATTACTTGGCGTACTCTCATTATTTAAACAGATGGCAAGTACTTCATTGCCCAATCTATTTCCCAGACCTTTTTCCAATGGAGAAGATTCGGAAAACTATGGGGCATTGAATAAGTGCCTCCTTTCATGCACGAAACGAAGATGAGCTTTGAAATCACATCACATCACAATACGAACTCATTAAAGGCACAATATTGGTACAATTTTTATATTGATGCGTGCTACAACCCCATTTGCATCCTTATCTTTTGAGCATCCCAAAATCTGTATAATAAGATAATTCCTGGCCTTGCATTACTTGGCGTATTCTGATTATTTGTTGGTTACTTACTAAGGTGGACAAGTACTTCCTTGCCCAACCTATTTCCAGCATTGGGTAACTATGCACTGATTAAGTACTTCCGTTCGTACACGAAACGAAAATCAGCTTTGAAATCACATCATTAATACGTGGTCCGTTAAACCAAATTACATGATTTAGACTCTTTGTTCTTTACAGGTTCAAGAATGTACATTCGAAATAGTACCGTAGCATCTTGCTATTTCCTGTACATCTAGGTGTCTTATCCATGTATATCTTTGAGATTTAAACCATTTGTTCAGTGCTTGCTTATCTGGGTGTTGTGTATATAATCTATTTCCAAGCAATCCATCATGATGCGTTTCTCTTTCAGCAGTGTATTGCGAAGACATTTTACAGTTTATCAAATCTCTAGCACCATATCACAATGACCTGGTACTAAACAAATAATATACTTATATACTTAAGATTTTTAAAAAAAATTGTTGCAAAATATACAAACAATATAAAGTTTCTACTATTACTTTGATAAACAAATTTCTTTATATCTAAATAATTTCACCAACCATAATGAAAATATTTCAGTAGCAGTAATAATCGGATTCTATTGTTCTGCTAAAAATTACGAATATATTCTAATTTTTTCTGTATATATTCCATCATTTAAGTATTTTTTTTTTTGAAATTTTTGATATATCTACAGTTATTAAGACATATAGAAATAAAAACAATTTTTTTTTAAATGGCTAGACATTGTTTCATAAAAAGAGAAAACTCGATGGCGTTTCGGATGTTCAACATCTTGCATAGATACGCAAATGAGAGGTAATTTCCCCAAAAGTCCTCTCGGAAGGCATTTCTTCAGCTCCTCCCTCCTCTAGCTCCATCACAATAGAAGCCCCCCTTTCCCTCCTTCCAAGAGACTACATGGGTTCTTGGACTTTGACTAGATGTTGCTGTCTAACAAGTGGATTAAGGAACACAACATTAAAAAACATTTATTTATTTTCAAACACTTTTATATCACAAAAACGACAAAGAAATTAAATAATTTAATTTTAATTGGCAATCAAATTGAGATGTCTGATTTGTCAATCTGATTAAAATGTTCATACCAACTTTAAAAACGCTTCTTTTATCTACTTAAATAAATAAAATTTCATGCGTTAGAAAAATCTTTTATAAAAGACTACTGAATGACTTCATATCCAACGTTTTAACGCTCTCTGAAATATCACCTCGATTTAATGGAATTTCCCCAGAGAATTCAGTGAACATATTTGCACTGAATCGATGTTTACAGTTGGATATTTGATTCCTAAGAAATGGCAGATTTGAATGGTGTTACAAAAGCACTCAAAGGAATAATTTGTTTGCTCAATATCCTTATCATTTTTATGAATGAGTGAATAAATTAATTAATAATTAGCCTTTTTATGAAGTAATTAAGTAGCTGTGAGGATAAAATTAATCTTTAAATAAATTGCGTCATTATGCTGTGAAGTTATTTTCAAGTGTAAAAAACGAAGTTGTCTTTTTTGCAGATTATCCACGAGTAGGTTAATTTAAATATTTTTTTTTTGAATACTCTTTTTATTAATAAAGTGTTTGTAGAAGATGCCAAAAAGTTCTATTTAATATGCTAACATTTTCTTATTTTTAATTAATTAGCGTGTGTATAATATTGTGTACCCTTGGTGTAGTGGTTATTACAACCACCTAACACACGGAAGGTCCCGGGTGCGAGACTTGGTGGGTAAAAAATGTACTGGAGCCTGATGGCTGAGTGACTAGCGCTCTGACACTCGGTGTCACAGGTTTCGGGTTCGAGTCCCAGCGATTTCATGGATCTTTGTAGTGGTTTTCGAAACCCCCTTTAAACCGTAGATCACTGTCTCATATGACTGTAGTGTGTTGGGCGTAGTGCTGATAACCCTATCCCGTAAAAAATAAAGCATCTCCTGTTTCGAAATCTGCCAGTAGATATACTGGCAGATTTCGAAACAGGAGATGCTTTATTATCCTCCCTCACCATGATGATGTTGCGGAAATGAAGAAGAGTTCGAAACATGGTGGGTGCAAAATGTATTGGGGGCCTCATGGCCTAGTGAATAGCACTATGGCTTTCGATTTCACAAGTTTTATGATACAGACCATGATCGAGTACCATTGATGCTTGTAGTTGTTCGGAATCTACTTTAAAAAGTAGTTTCCGGTCTAATATGACTGTTGGGCTTAGGGCTAACATTCCTAACCCCCTAAAAAGAAAATATATTCTATTTCGCGGCATGGCCCCCCATGGGACTGTTATGCCAATGATGTTGTTGATAATAACTTACTAATAATAATTATCACACTCATTAAATAAAATGCCTTTATACTACAAGCTAAAAATAACGTTTTGGACGAAAGTCTTGATGTTTATAATTATTGGCTGGCAGATCTTTCTCAAAAGGAGCAAAATACATCTATTGGCCTCCACTTACAGAAAAGGAAAAATATCTAGCAAATCGAAGATCAGTTCAGCAAGCCTTACAAAAAATTACGTAGGTCTACAGTAGCATTTTCGATAAACGTTAGTTGAGTCTCTGCTTTAGTGTGATAAAGATTGTGAGTAATTTTTGTCGTAATTCTCTTGCAATTGGAAAAAGGAATTCTATTATAAAGGTTATTAACATAGAAAATACATATATAACTTTAAATTATTAAAAAGATAAAGTAATGTGCAACAGAATCTATAAAAAATTAAACAGATCTTCAACATATTCAATTTAAAAATTTTTTTATTATAGTGCATATGCCATTTATCTCTTAAGCTTTAAATTTTAAAAACCCCAACTCGTAGATCAATAGCTACGTGTGCTGCTGGTGAGAATTAGAGCGGAGGTCCAATCTACTGGCTGCTTTGCTGTAGACACTGTTTCAAAAAACGAGGAGACTCGGTGGTTTTGGGGATGTTCAGCATCCCGTCTCGTTAGTCGGACTACATTTTGGGAGTTTTCCGAGTTTTCTCCCATGCAATAAGCAAATAGTGGTAGTTCCCACTAAAATCCACCCGGAAGGCACTACCTCCTTCTTCAGTGACACGGAGCCAAGTCAGCCAAGCTCCATCCCAACAGAAGCTGCCCACTCCCCTTCCCTCCTTCCATGAGACCACATGGGTTCATTTACTTGATCTAGATGTTGTCGGTAACCAAGTGGTATAAGAAACAACAATATTAAAAAAAATTAGGTACTATATATAAAAATTTGCCATTTCGAATAAATTAGTTAATTGCATGTTTGAAAAATGTAGCACAGTAAATTTTTCTGAAAACATTTTTAATACTTTTTTACAATAAAAGATAAATTTGTAGCGTTGTTTTTTTTTAGTCAACAACACTTTCGTTAATGATGATAAAATCAAATTATATTCATTTATTTTATTTTCCCCAATAAACATATCACAATGAACAAATATAACAGACAAAATAATGAAATATAATGATAAAAATTAAAGAAAGCATTTTCAACTTTATAAATCTAGACTCATATTTTACCTACAACACCTATATAAAAAATTAAAAAAGGATAGTTTTCTTTCAAAATGATTCCTGCTAACCTCTTGATAATTAAAATTTTGCATATTTTACAACCTTTTTAATGCGCATCAAAACGTGCCTTGAAGTGTCTCAATCAATAGTGTCTGGCAAATCTTCAATTTAAATATAATGCAATAAATTTAAATATATTGCATTAAAAAATTTGTCTGGTGTATTAAGCTTAGTTTAATTTAATACTTCACAAGGCAAAGTGTGAAGCTATTATACGATATAAAGGTTATGGGTTAAAAATACTTCAACTCGAATCATTTTAAATCTTATTTTAACTAAATGTTAAATATCATTTACGAAACATTAATAGGAAATTCAAGAAGTGTTTTATATCGATCATTCTTATCTTTTAAATATACTGTAACGTCTCGGCCTATATTAGACTTAAAATGACTTCAAGAAGTGATCCACTTTCAGATTCATGGGAACATTTTTATTTTATTTACAAACATTATAAACATATATGTAGAACTCCATTTACAAAAAATGAGATTCAAATTATCTTTAATTTTCATGTACACTTCAATTCAAGAATGGTGATTTTGAGAGTTTTTGAGTCTACGATCAATCTAATGCACTGGTCTGTGACAGACCTCAATTATCACACGGCGTGAGACACGAAACCACAAGGGGCTTATTTTGTAAAGAGGTGGAATATCCGGGCTATTCAGTCACTTCAGGGAAAAAAGAAAAACAATTCTTATAGTCAACTCGTCGCAGAACTCTATCTCTCTTACTTCTTCACCAAAACTTCTTTTAAGGCAATCCGTCAAGATGGGCGGTCTGCTTCCCTCACTTCTCTTTGGAGTAGACATTTTCAACTCTTGTTCTATCACCAGTCACAATGGAACAACTCATAGTATAGTTCATATTCAATCTGTAGTTCTTTCGACTTGTGAAAGTCGCCCAGACATTTGTTAATTTCTTCATAATACAAGATATCGAATATCTACTATCAGACAGGTTACATATTACTATGATGAATAAAAAATGCATCAAAACAAATAGATGCCCATAAAGAGAATGATTAACTAACCTTTTTTTTTTTTTAGTTAAAAGTTCTTTTGTAAGAAAGAATTCGAATATTTTAATCAGATAATGCTCAAGCGTTAAATATTTAAAATGTTTACATACAGTTGTAGTGATAAATAAATAAAAAAATGCCACCATTGAAATTTCTTCGGATGGATTTATTTTTACGATTCTTTCAAGTCCACACACCAAATACCTTATTCGTATTCGCAGTACAGCTCTGAACCCCTTTACCATTTGTCCAAATATATATACATACACGTATCCTACTTTCGAATCGAACAGCTTACTCGGCAAAATGGCGGATTTTTCTTCCGAAATAATCCGATAAAATTGTTCTTTCTCTTTAATATAATGGCTGCAATGCTTCGGAAATATTAAATATTGGTCAGTGGCAAGGAAGGAAATGGCAAAAACGCATTTGCCGAAAAGGAAACATTGTTTAACGGACTGCGTTCCGATTGGAGTGGTGGCATTTCATGTAAAACTTAGGGTTAGTTCTGTGGCAACATAAAAGTGTTCATTGTTTGTGGATGGATCGTTTTCTTGAACTGCATTTTCGTGTTTGACTGTAGAAATGAAAAGAGTTATTTTCTCTTAGAACTGGTTTATTAATCAGATTTTCTCTGGGATTTAGAGTTTTACAGGAAAAGTGGGGTAAATGTGCTCGAAATTTTGTCTTTATTTAAAGGGTTGTTGAAGTACGGACTATTATTTTCTGTGCGCTTTAAAAGCTTTTGAAATCGACTATACTTTTGTAGAAACTATAATTTTTTTTTTTTTATTAGTTTGAAAAATGCTGATAAATTTTTTAAAATCATATACAGGTTTTATGAAATTTACAAATTATTTATAAAACAAAGTTTATTATACATAACATGAGAAATAAAATTAAAATTTATTCAGAAAGCATTATAATATGGTAATAGTGCTGCTAAGTTTAATTTTAATGCAAATAGAGGTGTTTCTTTAAGGTCTAGAGTCTGTTTATAGAGATGTTTCTTTTCCTATACATTATTATAGGTTTTGTATTCACGTTACTAAAATACAATAAATATTATTTTATATATATATTTAATGCATATGCAACAATAATTCAATTGAAAACTTTATGGGAATTTTTAAATAGTCTGACAGAAATCAATTGTTTATAAAGAAGTTTATAACATATATATTTATTTAATAACGTAATGTCCAAGTATTAAATATTTAAAATGTTTACATGCAGTTGCTATGATGAATAAAAAAATGCGTAAATAAACATAAACGCACAAAATAATGATTAGAATTAATTATCCTTTTCTTTGTATTAAGACTCCTTTAGTAAGAAAGAATTTGAGTATTCTAATAGCATAATGCCAAAGCGTTAAATATTTGAAATGTTTAGAAACAGTTGTTATGATGAAAAAATAAATAAAAAAATGCCACCACTGACATTTGTTTCTTAGGGTTTTATTTTTACGATTCTTTCAAGTCGACACACCAAATACCTTATTCGTATTCGCGGTACAGCTCTGACCCCTTTACCATTCGTCCAAATATACGTACATACACGTATCCTACTTTCGAATCGAACAGCTTACTCGGCAAAATGGCGGATTTTTTTTCCGAAATAATCCGATAAAATTCTTCTTTCCCTTTAATATAATGGCTGCAATGCTTCGGAAATATTAAATATTGGTCAGTGGCAAGGAAGGAAATGGCAAAAACGCATTTGCCGAAAAGGAAACATTGTTTAACGGACTGCGTTCCGATTGGAGTGGTGGCATTTCATGTAAAACTTAGGGTTAGTTCTGTGGCAACATAAAAGTGGATGTTGTTCATTGTTTGTGGATGGATCATTTTCTTGAACTGCATTTTCGTGTTTTGGTATCGAAATGAAAAGAGTTATTTTTTCTTTGAACTGGTTTATTAATCAGATTTTCTCTGGGATTTAGAGGTTTACTACAGGAAAAGTGAGATAAATATGCTGGAAATTTTGCCTATGTTTAGAAGGTTGTTCAAGTATGAACTATTATTTTATGTGCGCTTTAAAAGGCTTTTAAATTGAAAATGCTTTTTAAGAAACTATAATTTCTTTTTTTTTTTAATTGATTAGAAAAATGCTGATAATTTTTATAAAATCATATGGTTAAAGATTTTATGAAATTTACGAAATTATTTATAAAATAAAATTTATTATACATCACAAATAAAATTATAATTTATTTAAGAAGCCATTGTAATGCAGTAATTGAAGTAAGTATAATTTTATCATGAATAGAGGTGTTTCTTTTATACATGTACATTATTATTATGGATTTTGTGTTTATAATACAAAAAATACAATAAATATCATGTTATAAATATCACGTTTTATAATGCATATAATTTTAACACACATCAATAACTTAATTGTAAAATTTGTAAGAATTTTCAAATAGTGTAACAGAAACCAGTTGTTTATTAGAATGTTCATTTTGAAATTAAAAATATTAAACAAATATCATTGTATCTTGTTAATCAAATTCTATTAGGTATAAAATCGAATTTTTTCCCAAATCAATTTTATATTATGTACAAAATAATAATTATAGTTAATTATCCATCTTTTGTAATTAAGACTTCTTTTGTAAGAAAGAATTCGAATATTTTAATAACATAATGCTAAAGCGTTAAATATTAAAAATGTTTACATACAGTTGTTATGATGAACAACAAAAAAAAAATGCAACCACTGACATTTGTTCTAAGGAATTTATTTTTATGATTCTTTCAAGTCCTTATTCGTATTCGCGGTACAGCTCTGACCCCTTTACCATTTGTCCAAATATACATACATACACGTATCCTACTTTCGAAACTCGGCAAAATGGCGGATTTCTCTTCCAAATAATCTGATAAAATTGTTCTTTTCTTTAATGTAATGGCTCCAATGCTTCGGAAATATTAAATATTGGTCAGTGGCAAGGAAGAAAATGGGAAAAACGCATTTGCCGAAAAAGGAAATATTGTTTAACGGACTGCGTTCCGATTGGAGTGGTGGCATCTCATGTAAAATTTAGGGTAAGCTTTGTGGCAACATAAAAATGTTCATTGTTTGTGGTTGGATCATTTTCTTGAACTGCATTTTCGTGTTTTAGTATCGAAATGAAAAGAGTTCTTTTTTCTTTGAACTGGTTTATTAATCGGATTTATTCTAGAATTTAAAAGTTTAGTACAGGAAAAGTGGGATAAAAATGCTCGAAATGTGGTCTTTATTTAAAGGGTTGTTGAAGTGTGAGCTGTTATTTTTTGTGAGCTTTAAAGGGCTTTGAAATTGATTATACTTTCTTTGAAAGTACTTTTTTTTTTTCCATTGATTTAAAAAATGCTGATAATTTTTATAAAATCGCATAATTAAAAGTTGAAATTTGCGCAAATATAATTTTAATTTGCGCAAATTTCATACATCACAAAATAAATAAATACATCACAAATAATTTATTTAAGAAACCATTATAATGTAATAATGGTCGTAATAAGTTATATCTTAAATTTTCCTTTATTTTAAGAATAATTAGGTAATTAATGTATTAAAAATAATTATTTTTTAATTAATGCTAATTACATCAGTATATTAATTAATTCTATAAAACAATTAATTAATTAATAATAATAAATTTTAACAGCTATCTTAAGCACTTTTTATTTATAAGCAAATTATTGTGTATTTACATAAAATTAAGCGTTTCCTCATGTAAAGTACAGGATGATTTTGATTAAAGTCCCACTTTCAAAATGCTGTAAAAAATGAAGCAGTCGTCACAATGAGTTCAAATTTGAACTGAAGATACGTGAAGAAGGGGGAAACGGTACGGCATCCAAAAAATTCTAAAGTGTATTAATAGATGGCGGTGTAAGTGGCATAAAGAATATGATTTCGGCTGCCAGTGATATTTTGAATCGAAATTACAATGTATTTGGCATGAGTTGCAGATTAAACCAACTGTAGCGTTCAATGTGCTTGATTGTTTTTATTTTTTAACGAAAAAAATAACTTCCAAGTCATTCAATAGTTGTGACGCTGTTAATGGAAAGCCCATTCACCATGGCAAGGTCGTACCAAATTTTATAGGAAAAATCGATGAAACGTTTTGTAGATGCCGTACCCTTTCCCCCTCCTTTAAGTATCTTCAGTTCAAATTTGAGCTCATTGTGACGATTCTTTTTTTTACAGCATTTTGAAAGTGTTTTAATTATAATTGTAAGGCAGCTTTAATTATAATCACCTTGTACATTGAATATTACAAAGATTTTGTAAAGATTTCTCGTATAATTAACGAGGAAAATTATCAAATATTAATTCAGTATTATCAAAAATCAATTTTAGGTAAGACATATGTATGCAAAATTAATACATTATTAAAATAACTATTTTCCTTTGAAATACCTTATATTTCTAATTTATTGAAATGAAATTAATTAAAAATTAAAGAAAAACAATTCTTCAATTACTATAATTAAAACTTACTATATGAATTGCATTTACTTAGTTCCATAACCAATATAACTATTCGCTATCAAGATAAATCTATTGCCAGTTATAAAATCTATTCTTTTCATTCGTAGAAAATTCGTATCTGCATTTTTGATAGTTAGTTAACATTAATTGATTTGGATGGAGAAGTATCAACTCATTTCGTAACATCATCGTCGCTAAACTAATGTTATTTATTACTAGTTAATAAACATTGATTCATTAATTAATATGCATTTTAGTAATAGTACTTTTGTAAGCAATCTGATTTAAATGTCTTTTAGATTCTTTCATGAAAAGTATATTTATTCAGAAATTTAAGTGAGATATAAATGTTGACTAATTATTTATACTTTGATGCTTTTGTGCAACTAAAAGCAGTATTTAATATAGTTTGCACTTATAAGCTGTTTTGATTTTAATTATAAATACAAATAAATCCCTTTTATTCAGTTAAGTAAAAAGTTATTAGTTCCGTTTAATCTGTTACGTAAAAAGTTAATAAGTTTTTTTACTCAGTTAAATAAAAAGTTAATACTTCATTTTACTCAGTTTAATAAAAAGTTATTAGTTCCTTTAACTCAGTTAAATAAAAAGTTAATAATCCCTTTTACTCAGTTAAATAAAAGTTAATAAGTTCTTTTACTTAGTTAAATAAAAAGTTAATAATTCCTTTTATTCAGTTAAGTAAAAAGTTAACACTTCCCTTTATTCATTTAAAGAAAAAGTTAATAATTTCTTTTACTCAGTTAAATAAAAGTTAATAAGTTCTTTTACTTAGTTAAATAAAAAGTTAATAATTCCTTTTATTGAGTTAAGTAAAAAGTTATCACTTCCCTTTATTCATTTAAAGAAAAGTTAATAATTTCTTTTACTCAGTTAAATAAAAGTTAATAAGTTTTTTTACTCAGTTAAATAAAAAGTTAATAATTCCTTTTATTCAGTTAAGTAAAAAGTTAACACTTCCCTTTATTCATTTAAAGAAAAGTTAATAAGTTTTTTTACTCAGTTAAATAAAAGTTAATAAGTTTTTTTACTCAGTTAAATAAAAAGTTAATAATTCCTTTTATTCAGTTAAGTAAAAAGTTAATAATTTCTTTTACTTAGTTAAATAAAAGTGTTCCTCATACAGAGAAAGTGCATTACACTTTCTCTGTATGAGGACATGGCCAAAAAATACTGGAGAACCCGTAAACTAATGACTAAAGCATCAATGTTCGGCATTTGTAAAATAAGATAACTCAGTTAAGTAATTAAAATAATAAACTTTTTATTGTATAAATTGGTGTTGTCTAAATTTTCATATTATTTCAGATATTTAGATCTTAAATAACTATAAACATTATATTAATTTAATAAACATTTCAAGGATTTTTGTCGATTTTTAAATTTGTGCTCATTCATGAAACCCATCAACAATTTTTGGGACTTAAGAGTGAAGAGCTCGAAAGCATATTCTTTATAATCATTATTTTACAAAAAATAAACATTATTTATCTCTTGAAGTACAAAAAGAAAATAAATAAATAGCTAATTATTTTGCATAAAACTATTTCTTTCTTTAGTAGAATCGTGTACAATTAAAATTAGTTTTGACATCTAAAAAAATACATTTTTTTCTATTAATCACAAAACGTTGTCTTCACCATTTAAAAACATTAAAAAGTTTATTGGTGACCATATTTTGAAACTATTAAAATAGTTATAAGGCCATCAATAAATTTGTGTGTGTGTGTACATATATTAATATATACATTATTATAAAGAATAAATATAAATCTTTCCGCATTGATTATAACTGCTACAATATTTCCTATTAATATTTCTGAATTTTTTTTTTATAATTCAGCCATTAGTTCCTTTTGATTGCATATAACAAACATAACTGAATTACATTTTTTTAACTAATTCGCAAAGTGAGTATCATATATATATATACATACACGCCATTAAGATTCTACACCAGGATGAAATAAATATAACAAAATTATATTTATTGGACAAATCTATTATACTGGAAATAACAAGTAATTAAATTTTCAAGACATTTGGGTGCATAGATACTGAGAAATCAGTACCCAGAACAACCACCTCTGGCAATAATAACAGCACTTATACGCAGGGCATTGAATCAAATAGAGATTGGATGCATGTAAAGTACAGATGGCCATGCAGCTTCAACTCGATGCCACAGTGACAGGCGTATGGTGACGAGCCAGTCGCTCGGCAAGCATGGACCATTCTACGGATGTTGGACGTTTTCTATTGGCGAGAGATCTGGTGAACGTGCAGGCTACAGCAACAATCGAACATTCTCCGTATCAAGGAAGGTTCTTACAATACTGCTGCATTATCTTGATGAAACGTAGGATTTCGCAGGGCTCGAATACAGGATAAAGTCACTGTCGTAACACACCAGAAATGTAAAGTGCACTGTTCAAAGTGCCGTCAATGCAAACAAGAGGTAACCGGGACGTGTTCCAATAGCACCCTATACCATACCGCCAGGTGATGGGCCTGTATGACGATGACGATAGCACGCTGCCAATGTGCGTTCACCACGATGCCGCCAAACACAGATGCGAACATACTGATGTTGTAAACAGAACCTCGATTCATTTGAAAAAATGACATTTTGCCATTCGTACGCCCAGGTTCGTCTTTGATCACACCACTGAAGACGCTCCTGTCTGTGATGCAGCGTCAATGATAGCCGCTGTCATGGTCTCCGAGCTGAGAGTCCATGCTGCTGCAAACGTCGTCGAACTGTTCGTGAAGACACTTGTTGTCTTGCAAACGACCCCAATTTTTGATTCGGGGCTCGTGACGTGGCTGCAGGATCCATTAAGGGCATGCGGGTAACATGCCTGTCTTCTCGATAGCTTGTGATAGGGGGCCGTTGAGATGCAGCAATGTGTTCCGTCCTAAACAGTCGATTCCATATTCTGCTATGTCATTGGATCTCGAACGACGCGAGCAGCAATACTGCGATATGATAAACCGCATTCCCGGTACGCTACAATTCGACCTTTATCAAAGTCCTAAACGTGCTGGTACGCATTTCTGCTTCTTACACGAGGCTTCACAACAACTTTTCACCAAGCAACAGCGTTCAAATGCAATTTGTGTATGAGAAGCCGACTGAACAATTCCCTCATTTAAATACATTGTAGGTGTCGCTATCGGGCCTGCTTTTTCTGAATGCGCTGAAAAGCTAATCATTTCCATATCACAGCACTTCCTTCCTGTCGTTTAAATTCCACGTCTGTAGCATATCACCTTTTTGGTGTAGCAATTTTAATGGCTAGTAGTGTAGATAATGTATTCACTTCACAGTTTTAGATGTTCTTATCAAGTTATAATTCTTGCGAGACATTTATTTGTCTTATCTTTTAATGCATCATAACTTGTTCCCCATTAAAACCATCGATGCGACCATCTTGATGCTGCAAACAGAACCTGGATCCAAACGAAAAAATGACGTCTCGCCATATGGGCGTCATTTGGTGACATGCTATTGGTTGCATAGATAGTAAATTTCTTTAAGATGTTATTTTTAACACAACAATTTAATTTATAGATTATTCTTTTTATTTTGTTTCTAACAAATCATATTGAATTCGAAATTAGTAATTAAAACTTATTGTATATAATATGTATAACCTCAATGTATAACATAATCCAGTGAGTCAAGAAAGCAGGTACGTAATACAAAATAGTTAATTCTAAAACAAAATGAAAATTAATTAAAAGTCAACCATAAAAAAATCCACAGATAATATTTTACCTTCTTAAATCTACAACGATTAATTTTAACATATTACGTTTATAAATCACCAGAGTAAAAATTCATTGATTTTATTTTAATGGTAACTGTTTCGCTAAAAAGTAACAAGCTTGGCATAAATTTATTTGAAGATTTATTTTCTCCATTTAACAGAATTGCTTTATTTATAACGCATTTTTATATTTACTAAATGAGCTCAGAAAACATTTTAGATGTTTCCACGAAATGAACAGAAAAATAAGACAAGTAGCACGGAATAGCATCATTTGCCATATTTTTAAGGCTGTTTTTTTTTCAAAATGAAATAATTCCAACCTTAAATTGCCTTAAAAGAATGATTACTTGTAGCAAAATGAAATACCACAATTGATTACCCTGAAGAACATATTTAAAGATATATTCAATTTAATTACATAACACATGTTGTTTAAAGTAAGAAATTAATTATGCTTATTGCTGTTAAAGTTTAAAGATATAATTTTATTAAAAATTTAATTTATTTTATTTATATTTTTATTTTAATAAAAACTTTTAATGTATTTTTAATTTATTTAGTAATACTGTTTTTTAATAATTTAATTTTTAATTTATAATTAACTTTAATTTAATTTTTTTTTTAATTTAAAAATAAAAGTATTAAATAAAAAATTTATTTTATTTTTATTATATTAAAAATTTTTAATGTATTTTTAATTTATTTAGTAATGCTGTATTTTTTATAAAATTAAACTTATTTAACATTAATTTTATTAAAAATTTAATTAAATTAAAATTTAATTTGAAATTTATTTTATTTAATTTTTATTTTTATTTTATTAAAAAAATTTAATGTATTTTTAATTTATTTAGTAATGTTGTTTTTAATAAAATTAAAATTATTTAATTTTAGCTTAATTTTTAATTGTAATTACTTTTAATTTTTTTTTAATTTAAAAATAAAAATATTAAATTAAAAATGTATTTTATTCTTATTTTAATTTTAATTTTTTTTAGATTTGTTTAGTAATGCTGTATTTTAATTAAAATTAAAATTATTTAATTTTAATTTTATTTTTAGTTATACTTAATTTTAATTTAATTTTTTTTTTAAATTAAAAATAAAAATATTAAATTAAAAATTTATTTTATTCTTATTTTTATTTTTATTTTATTAAAAAAATTTAATAAATTTTTTAATTCATTTAGTTATGCTGTTTTTTAATAAAATTAAAAATGTTTAATCTTAATTTTATTAAAAATTTAATTAATTTTTATTTCTTTATTTTCGAAATATTTTGAACAACTATTATATTCATCCGTTAAGTATATTTAATTTACCTTTGATTTTACGGTTTTTTTTAAATTAATTATAAATAAAGTTTGCAAATTTTATGCTTGAGTTACAGAGCATGCTTTACTAAAACATTATTGCAAAAATAAAGTACATTATTTTTTTATTATAAATTAATTAACTTGATAACCGATTCCATTTACACATCATACATTACATTTATTGCATTATAAAAATGCTTTATTGTGTTAAACTATTTCATACACCATTACATGCTTGAATCTAAGTAATTAACAATGATATAAAACACAATTCTGCTAAAACATCTCATAAACATTCAGACCCTTATCATTAATATTCGTTACGTTATTATTTTATTTTTATTGTTATTTTATTAAAAAAATTTAATTTATTTAGTAAGTAAATGGATTTAAAATTATTTAATTTTAATTTTACGTGTAATTAATTTTAATTATTTTTTTTAATTTAAAATTTCACTTTTTTTTTATTTTTATTTTTATTTTTAAAAAAAATTTAGTGTATTTTTAATTTATTTAGTAACGTTGAATGTTTAATAAAATTAAAATTATTTAATTTTAATTTTTTTGAAATTTAATAAAATAATTTATTATAAATTATTTAATTTTTATTTATTTTTGAAATATTCTACACAAATTTTACATTCATCCGTTAGGTATATTTATTTTGTTTTGATTTTACAATTTTTTTTTTGTAATTAATTATAAATAAAGTTTGCAAATTACAAACATTACTGCAAAAAATGAAGTACAATAATTCTTTTTATTATAATTTAACTTGATAACCCATTACATTTAATGCATTATAAAAATGTTTTACTTTGTAAATCTATTTCATAATCCATTACATGTCTTAATCTAAGTGAATAACAATGATATAAAAAAAAGCAATTCTGCCAAAACATTCCATAAACATTCAGACCCTTATCATTAATATTCGTTACGTTAATTTATCATCCACATTTTGAAAGGATTCAATTACTATCATTTACAACAAGCAGTTAGTTTCGTTATTTATCAAAATGATGTTTAGCTCTTCTTCAATGAATACTTTTTTCTTGAACTATGTATAATAAAATTTAATAAACCTCTTTATCATAATAAAAAAAATTAATGCGGAATTTTTACACATCAACATTGTCATCATTTATGGTACAAGGATCAAAACTGAAAAAAGGAAGTTACAATATCAACTTGATTAAGCGTTCTAGAAATATATGTGGGTCTGAATGGCCGAGTGGCTAGCGCTCCGGTGCCACAGGTTTCGGGCTCGAGTTCCGGCGGTGCCATGGATGTTTGTAGCGGTTCAGAATCCCCTTTAAACAGTAGGTCTCGGTCTAACATGATCGTAGAGCGTTGTCTTGAGATTTAGTCAGTCTTCAGCCCTCGTGATTCCTCTCTAAAGTGAAGCTGCATATACCCCTAGCCATGGACCAGTTGTCTGCGATGGGGTCTATTGGACATAGTATAGGCTTTCCTGCACCATGGAGAACAGAAATATATGCATTCGATTAATTCAGCATAGTTTCAAATACATCTCTTGAAATGTCATAGATCTTATCTCTTGGAAAGGATATATGTCATGTCATAAAGGGTCATGTGGATCAGCTCTATTTGTAAGTTATGTTATAATATAAGAATTAGAAAACTAACAATTTTAGTAACCTTTACATTTTCTGGAAAATAATTAGAAGCTTACAACTGTGGTCAGAATAAACCATTTTTACAAAACTCAAAATGAACGTTATCAAATATATATATATATATATATATATAG
Source organism: Caerostris darwini (assembly GCA_021605075.1). Taxonomy (NCBI): domain Eukaryota; kingdom Metazoa; phylum Arthropoda; class Arachnida; order Araneae; family Araneidae; genus Caerostris; species Caerostris darwini. The sequence continues at coordinate 502,564 of BPLQ01008881.1, forward strand.
ACCTTAAATTAAATAGCATTTTTATTTATAACTTGTTTAAATAAACTAAGACATATTTGATCAACTCTCGCAAGATGCAACTGTTGAACATAAATTCCGTAATGAGAAAAAATTGTGAATTTATATTCAAAAGAAAAAACTTTTAAACTTTTTAAAAGCTTTTATTACTTTTTTTAAACTTGTCAAAGCTACGTAACCATACAATCGGTTTTAAACATTTTTTCTCAACTCTGTTATTATGCATATTGTAAAGTACATTGAATTATATTTTAAACAAATAAGCTGTTGCAAGTATAATTTCATTCATTTTATAATGACGAACATTTAATGAAATTTAAATCCGAAAATAATTAACTCATTCGAAGCTGATATAATTAAATTTTTATTTATTTTTCAGTATCATCATCATATTTTTTGTTCTTCTTCTGTGCTTTTAAGTCGCCATGAAAATATCTCAAAAGAAAATGGGAGGAAAATTTTGTTTTCTTTGAGTAAAGTAATTAGTCCAGGCGCTAAATCTCGCCTTTAAAAAAAAAAGTACACGTCGGAAAGAAATTTTTGCTCCAATAATATTTTCTTTCTTAATACTTTTTTTTCTGGTCGTAAAAAAAAAAAAAAAAAACGCATTTGTTTCAACATGAAAATTTGAAAGTTGTGCTTTTCTTTTCTTTTTTTTTTTTATAAATCATGTCATCGGAAATGGCTTTTTAAAAAAAGAAATTTCAAATTCCTAACGGGATTTCGTCTGTTTTGAATGTAATACGAACACAAAAGAAAATCACATTTTCTGCACAGAGCAAAAAAAAAAAAAAAAAAATGTGAAAGATTAGCATATGTAAAGTGCGTCCAAATTTAAAGAAACGAAAATTTCTAATTTTATTTTTTATAACTTTTTCGTTTTTTAGCTTTCAAAATCATTTCACAAATTCTGAATAACTAACAAATATTTTGCAAACATTGTATAAAATACTTACTTTATACTTTACTCATATAATCAGTTTCTATATTTTACTCATATAATCAGCTTATATACTTTACTCATATAATCAGAGTATATACTTGTATAATTTTTTGTACATATAACTACTCATCTAATCAGCGTATATAATATTGGACAAGCATTCCATAATGAGAAAAAATTATTAATTTATATTCTATGAAAAACTTTTAAACTTTTAAAAAACTTTTTTACATTATGTAACAATACAACCTAAAAAATCTATTTTAACTCTGATATCATGCTTATTGTAAAGGAGATTTAAAATATAATTTAAACAAATAAACTTTTTACAAGTATTATTTCATTCTCTTTATAACGATGAACATTTAATGAAATTTAAATCCGAAAATAATCAACTCGTTCGAGGCTGATATATTTGAAAATGGAAAATGAAAATGGGCTGAATTTTGTTTTCTTTGAGTCAAGTAATTAGTCGAGGCGCTTAATCTCGTCTTTTAGAAAAAACAGTACACTTGGAAAGGAAATTTTTACACCCATAATATTTTCTTTCTTTATAATTTTTTTTTCTGATCGTAAAAAAAAAATTCGCATTTGTTTTTTCGTAGAAATTTTGATGTTTTTTTTTTTTTTTTTTCTTTTCTTTTTTTTTTTTTTTTAAATCATGTCTTCGGAAATGGCTTTTAAAAAAGAAATTTCAAATTCCTAACGGGATTTCGTCTATTTTGAATGTAATACGAACACAAAAGAAAAAAAAATGTGAGAGATTAGCATATATAAAGTGCGCCCAATTTTAAAGAAAGGAAAATTTCTAATTTAATTTTTTTATAACCTTTTTGTGTTTTAGCTTTTGTCGACAATCATTTCACAAATTATGAATATCTAAAAAATGTTTTGCAAACATTGCATAAAATTACACTTTATACAGAGTAATATACATTTTAAATTAATATAATAAAAAATTTAATCTTTTTAGATTTGCTAAAAGCTGTATCGTTATTCTTGGGAGGAAGAAATTCTTGTTTTAATATTTTCCATTTGTTAGATCAAAACTGATAGACTACTGGTAAAAAAACTAATGCACTTCTTGTACTGGTAAAATAAAACCAAACTGGTTGAGTGTGATTTCCTGGTTTTCTTCTCATGTAATAAAATAAATAATATCTTCTCATTCTTATAAACTTTACTCATATAATCAGCTTATATACAATACTCACATAATCAGCTTATATATCACATAATCAGCTTATATACAATACTCCTACAATCAGAGCATAACTCGTATACTTTTTTATACATATAACTACTCATATAAGTAGCAGGGATACATTATATAATTTACTCATATAAGCAGCAAAAATAGTTTACATACTTTACTCATATAAATAGCGTATATGCTTACTCAAATAATCAACGTATATACTTAACTCATATAATCAGCGTATAAACTCTACTCATATAATCAACGTATATAATATTGAACAACCATTCCATAATGTAATTTAATCAACATATGTAATTTACGTATAAACAGCGTATATGTTTTCCTAAAATAATGAACGTATATACTTTATTCATATATTCAGCGTATAAACTCTACTCATATAATCAGCGTATAAACTCTACTTATATAATCAGCGTATATAAAATTGAACAAGCATTCCATAATGAGAAAAAATTATTAATTTATATTCTATGAAAAGCTTTTAAAGTTTTTTAAAACTTTTTAACGTTATATCACCATATAATCTGTTTCAAAAACGTTTCCGTATAGCATTAACAAAAAAATCTATTTCAACTCTGATATCATGCTTATTGTAAAATACATTTAAAATTTAATTCAAACAAATAAACTTTTTCCAAGTATTATTTGATTGCTTCAAAATAACGAGCATTTAATGAAATTTAAATCCGTAAATAATTAACTCGTTCGATGGTGATATATTTAAATTTTATTTATTTTTTAGTATCATCATCATATATTTTTTTTTCTTCTGTGCTTTTAAGTCGCCATAAAAACATCTCAAAAGAAAATGGACGGTGAATTTTGTTTTCTTTGAGTAAAGTAATTAGTCGAGGCGCTAAATCTCGCCTTTTAAAAAAAAAAGTCGAAAAGAAATTTTTGCTCCAATAATATTTTCTTTCTTAATACTTTTTGTGATAATAAAAAAAAATCGCATTTGTTTCATCATGGAAATTTTGAAAGTTGTGCTTTTTTTTCTTTTTTTTAATAAATCATGTCATCGGAAATGGCTTTTAAAAAAGAAATTTCAAATTCCTAACGGGATTTCGTCTATTTTGAATATAATACGAACACAAAAGAAAATCACGTTTTCTATACCAAGAGAAAAAAGAAATGTGAAAGATTAGCATATATGAAGTGCGTCCAGTTTTAAAGAAAGGAAAATTTCTAATTTTCTACTTTTATATATTTTTTTCATAGTTTTTTCGTTTATTTATTTATTTTTTTATACATTTATTTACTTATTTTTTATTTTTTACTTTTCTCAACAATCATTTCACAAATTCTGAATGCAATAAAACATTTTCCACAAAAAATGTATGAAATTAAACTTTATTTAGTACATTATTTTTATTGTTATTTATTTATTTATTATTAATTTTATTGTTATTTATTTATTTTTTTTATTAATTTTATTTTTATTTATTTATTTATTATTTTTATTGTTATATATTTATTTACTTATTATTATTATTCATTTAATTATTTTTTTTTTAACTTTGCTCAATTGATCATTTCACAAATTCTGAATACAATGAAACATTTTCAACAAAAAATGCATAAAATTACATTTTATACGGGGGCGTAATGGCCGAGTGGATAGCGCTCTGGGGTTCGGAACCCCAGGTTTGGGTTCGAATTCCGTCGGTGCCATGGATGATTGTAGTGGTTTGGCATCCACTTTAAACCGTAGGGCTCGGTCTAATAGGATCGTAGAAAGTTGTGGGAGTAGTGTTACTTGAGTCTGTAGCATATCTTCAAGCTGCACGTGCCATATGGGTAGTGCTAAATGAGTAACAGCGGTACAACTTTGTTTACGTCATAAAGATTAACTCTATCTGTATTGCCAGCTGCATTAGAACAACAACAACACTTATATAATCGGCTATATACTTTACTCATACAATCATCTTAGATACTTCACTCATATAATGATCTTATAGACTTTACTCATATGATAAGCTTATGAACTCATATAATCAGCTATATACTTTACTCATAAAATCATGTTATTTACTTTACTCATATAATCATTTCATGTGCTTCACTCATATAATCAGCATATACTTTACTCTTATAATCGGCGTATATACTTTACTCATATAATCATCTGATATACTTTACTGATATAAACGTCTTAGGTACTTCACTCATATAATCAGCATATACTTCATTCTTATAATCGGCGTATATAATATTATTATTATAAATTCCATGATGAGAAAAAATTATGAATTTATATTCTATAAAAACACTTTTACTCTTTTTAAACGCTTTTAAATCTTTTTAAAAAAATTTTTAAAGCTAAGTACAACAAATTTCTGACAATTTTTTTTATAAAATTATTTAAAAAAATCAGCTCTGATATTGTAAAGTACGCTTATTGTAAAGTACATTTACGCTTATTGTAAAGTACATTTAAAATACAACTGAAACCAATTAACTGTTTGCAAGTATTATTTCATTTGCTTTATAACGATGAACATTTAAGGAACTTTAAATCCGAAAATAATTAACTCATTTGATGCTGATATATTTGAATTTTATTTATTTTTCTGTATCATCATCCTATTTTTTTCTCTTCTTCTGTGCTTTTAAGTCGCCTTAAAAATATCTCAAAAGAAAATGGGAGTAGAATTCTATTTTCTTTGAGTCAAGTAATTAGTCGAGGCGCTAAATCTCGCCTAAAAAAAAGTTGACGTAGAAAAGAAATTTTTGCTCCAATAATATTTTCCTTCTTAATACTTTTTTTGTGATAGTAAAAAAAAATCGCATTTGTTTCATCATAGAAATTTTGAAGTTGTGTTTTTCTACTTTTTTTTTTTATAAATCGTGTCATCGGAAATGGCTTTTAAAAAAAGAAATTTCAATTCCTAACGGGATTTCGTCTATTTTGAATGTAATACGAACACAAAAGAAAATCACATTTTCTATGCATAGAGAAAAAAAATGTGAAAGATTAGCATCTATAAAGTGCGTCCAATTTTAAAGAAAGAGAAATTTCTAATTTTTCTACTTTTATATTTTATTTTATAACAATTTTATTTTTTACTACTTTTATATTTTATTTTTTTTTATATTTTTTATTTTCGCATTTTTTTGTTATTTATTTATTTTTTATTATGATTTTTACTGTTATTTATATATTTATTTATTATTATTTTTTATTGTAATTTATTTATTTATTTATTGTTATTTTTTTAGCTTTTCTCAATAATCATTTCACAAATTCTGAATGCCATTAAACATTTTCTAAAAAAATGTATAAAATTATACTTTATACGGGGGCCTGATGGCCGAGTGGCTAGCATTCTGGGGATCGGAAAACACAGGTTTCAGTCTCGAGTCCCAGCGGTGCTACTGATGTTTGTAATGGTTCGGAATCCCATTAAAACCGTAGGTTTCGGTCTAATATAATCGTAGAAAGTTGTGCGGGTAGTATTATTTGCGTCCATAGCATATCTTCAAGCTGCCACCTGGGTTGTGCTAAATGAGTAACAGCGGTGCAACTTTTCTTATGACATAAAGATTAACTCCATCTGTATTGTCAGCTGCATTAGAACAGCAACAACACTTTATACTGAGTAATACTTTACACTTTGGACTTTATACACCTTAAGTTAATCTAATAAAAAGTGAAATCTCTTATGTATAGATTTACTAAAAGCTGTATCGCAATTTTTAACTTTTTACAAGTATTATTTCATTCTCTTTATAACGGCGAACATTTAATGAAATTTAAATCCGAAAATAATTAACTCGTTCGAGGCTGATCTATTTTAATTTTATTTATTCCTCAGTTTCATCATCCTGTTTGTTTTTCTTCTTCTCTGCTTTTAAGTCGCCATAAAAACATCTCAAAAGAAAATGGGAGGAAAATTTTATTTTCTTTGAGTAAAGTAATTAGTCGAGGCGCTTAATCTTGTCTTTTGAAAAAAAAAGTACACGTCGAAAAGAAATTTTTACTCCAATGATATTTTCTTTCTTAATAATTTTTTTGTGATAGTCTAGGTTGTTTTAAAAAAAAATCATCTTTGTTTCTTCGTGAAAATTTGAATGTTGTACTTTTTTTTTTTCTATTTTTTTATAAATCATGTCATCGGAAATGGCTTTTAAAAAAAGAAATTTCAAATTCCTAATGGGATTTCGTCTATTTTGAATGTAATACGAACACAAAAGAAAATCACATTTTCCGAACAGAGCAAAAAAAAAAAAAAAAAAATGTGAAAGATTAGCATATATAAAGTGCGTCCAATTTTAAAGAAAGGAAAATTTTTAATTGTTCTACTTTTATATTTTTTATAACTTTTCGTTTTTTTTAGCTTTTCTCAACAATCATTTCACAAATTCTGAATGTCTAATAAATTTTCTGCAAAAAAATGTATAAAATTACACTTTATACAGAGTCAGATATATTTTAATGTAATATAATAATAAAACGTTAAATGTTTTATGTTTTGAATTGCTAAAAGCTGTATCGTTTTCGTTTGGAGGAAGAAACGATCGTTTCAATATTATTTTCGGTTTGTTAGATCAAAACTGATAGGCTATTGTGAAAATAACGTCAAACTGGTTGAGTGGGCTTCCCTGGTTTTCTTCTCATGTAATAAAAATGTGTCCCTTTTTCCTTAAAAAAACTGAAAAAGATACAGGGATATCACACTCATCACCATTAAAGAACTAGTCATTATATCCTCATCTTTGGTGCAACAGCCCCATAGTGAGCCAAGGCCGTCAGCCTGCTGGCAGATTTCGAGGCAGAAGATGTTTTCATTTTACAGGGAGGATTGTCAGTCCTACGCTCTACAGTCATAATAGACCGGTGCCTACTGTTTTAAGTGGATTCCAAACCACTATAAACCTCCATGGCACCACCTGGACTCGAATCCGAAACCTGTGGTATCGAATGTCAGAGCTCTACCCATTCGATCATCAAGTCCATATTTAATATATTTAATTGATAAGTGTGTAAGTTTTATTTTTAAACATAATAGCTTGTCTAGTAAAATGTGAAAGAGTAAGTTCATCAAAAATAAAAAACAAAATACTACTATTATCAACTAGTGTCCATCGACTAACTAGATTACGCATATATTCTTGCCGCATATGTAGCAAAGGAAACATGCAGTTATTTTACCATGAAGTATAGACTGAGACAAACATGAATCACCGAAGGGGAAGTATTTATCCAAACAAGTTCCGCGTCTCTAAGGAAGCGCAGTAGACAATGACACGATAAAGAAGATCGTTGTGCACCTGAGCCACAGCGACATTTTAAAACCACTGGACCCATTAGAAGGAAAGGTTAGGATATTATAAGCTATAGTCATTGTACCTGTACAGGTATTGGTAAAAGTAGATCTACGAATTTAATAAGTAATTATGATTTTAAAAAGCATATAATTAATTACAGTAGTACTAAGCAGATTGATTTGTTGCAATTTGTTTATCAATTACTCTTCTTGAAACAGTAGACCAAAAACAAAAATTAAAGAAATAAATAATTTAAAATTTTTTAATTAATTTAATAGAAAATTTTCAATTAAATAAATTTTAATCTATAGAATTTTTCCGCAGTATGTTTATCAAAACTCTGATATTTTTTTAACAATGCTAATTTTTTTACTTAACTATGACTTTTAAGTTGACTTTGTATAAAAATTCAGCTTTGCATTCTGAAATAAGTAATTATGGTTTTAAAAACCATCAAATTCATTATGTTTCTATTCCGATTATTATGTTTCTTTTCCGATTAATTTGTCCATTATATTTTACACTTAATAACAAAATATATTTGATACAATTTACTTTTGAAACACTCTTCTTGAAACAGCAGACAAAAAGAAAAGGTTTTTTAATTAAGTCCATTTTAATCTACTGAATTTTTGTGCAGTATGTTTATCATGATCTGGTATTTTTTAACTCTACTAATTTTGACTTAAGATTATTGTATCAAAAACATTGAATTCTAGAATACGTCACAGAATGATTGCTATCATATGAGTACAGATTAGGGCCAGATATGGGTGCATTCGCCGGTGAAGACATAATGGCGTTAATTAAAGCCGGCTTAATCTGCAACTATGAAACTTTAATGAAAGTAGAATTTTTAGCTTCCGAAAAATTGTGAACATAAGGTTAACAAGATATAGAAATGTTAGAAATGGGAGGAGATGAAACATATCATTATCAAACATATCAGAAACCGAAATCCCTTATAGATTTAAATTACCTTTCCTATAAATTATTTGTTATATAATAAAAAATCTATTAAATTTTGATAGTGTAATGTGGCTTATGCAATGGTGGTATGCGTATTGATTTATGGTGGTGGTGGAGTGGTTTATCATCATGCTTAGATCATGCTCAAATAAATCACTTTTCATGCGGGAGAATTCAATGACAAATGCTGCATACGAGACGAACATTTATACACATACGTTTAGCACACAAACACATATACAGAGAAATAATAAGAGGAATAATAATAAATAATATTTTTATGTAAATGATTTTGGTAGAATATATGCTTTAACAAGACAAAATAAATTACAAATCCATATAAAAAGTTTTTAAACTTCTATTATCAAATCCAGATATAAATTGTAGCCCTTTGTGTTTTGTAAACAGTCACATGTGTCATTATTCAGAAATGAAGGTTCCGGAACAGAGATTCGCGAAACTCTAGACCTGTTTTCCACGTAATATATGGGTGCAATTACCTGAAAATGCTGTCCAATACAGAGATAATGCGCCGGTTCATCAGATAGCTAATTTGGCACAATCCTCTAATGCAATGTCCTCAGCGGATTACGGTATGCATTTCAATTGGAAGCAATACTGTTAAACGGCATCAATAGAAACACATGGATAAGTTTAAAAAATACGCATAACAATTTACATATATTATTATTAATATTACTACAGTGTGATAAAAGTACGAACAATTATTTTTTTTTCAAAAACTCTTTATTTATTCTTTTAAATTTATTTCATCGCCTTCAAAGTAATCCCCTCCAGACACAATGCATGTATGCCAACTTTTTTTCCAATCCTCAATGCATGCTAAAAAGTCATCGGCAGGGATGGCATTTGAAGAGCGCGGCGATTTACGTTGAATCTCTTCAATCGGCTCAAAACGGTGTCCCCGGAGTGATCTTTTGAGTTTAGAGAACAGCCAGAAGTCGCACGGTAGGAATACGGTGGTTGTGGAACGATATGGGTTTCATTTTTTGCGAACGGGTCACGAAGAATAAAAGCAGTGTGAGCTGGCGCATTCAGTGTTTTCGGTACCAATCGAGATTGGGCGCGTTTGAGGCCCAACATTTTAAAACGTATAACAATTTACATATATTTTAATTAATATTGTACATACAGAAGTTTCCAATAAAGTGAATAAAAGATTTATAAGGAAAATTGTGTAATATTAAAGAAAACTAAATGTTTAAAATAATATATCAGAGTAATTAAATTACGATAACCATTATTAAGGTTAAAAAGTAATACATAGTGTGTTTAAATAAAAGCATAAGTAAATATGTAATATTTGTAAACACTAATCTTGTAGCTTGTAATATTTGAATTTATATCATGTATATAGAGCCGTTAGCCATGTCCGTTAGCTTTTTCCTCCCTAGTGCGCATGCTCATAGGAAACATTTTTACAAATACGCATGCGCAATTTCCTATGAGCATGCGCGCTATGGAGAAAAAGCTAACGGACGTCCAAAATACGGTATGCAAAAACTCTCTATTGTCTAAATAAAAGCACACAAATATACAGCAATTGCAAACACTAATCTTTTACATGTAATATTTGAATGTCACTATTCAAAAATCAAAAATCCGTAACAATCATTAAGGAAAATTATTTTTTTAAATAATATAGAATCTTAATTAAATTACGATATACATTATTAAGGTTAAAAAGGTAATAAATAATGTTTAAATGAAAGCACAAGTAAATATGTAGCATTTGCAAATAGTAATCTTATAACTTGAATTTATTCTTTATACCTTGCATATAACATTTTTTTTTTAATTTCCAATGTCAGATTATGAACAGTTACAGCTAAAAAAGGACCTAGGAAAAAAAAACATACAACATACAACAACAACAAAATAATACAACAAAACATGCTGAAACAGAGTTCATTAATCTAACAAGAATGCCAAGTTGCAGATCTTTTAGCCACTAAAAAGTGTTACCAGGTGCACCACGGGGAGGTAGATCTTCTGCGCACCCTGCATATAACATTATCTGTCACTGTTCAGAAATCAAGGTTCCGCAACTATCATTCGCGAATCTCGAAACCTATTTGCCATCTCACAGCCTGTAGTATATGGGTACAATTACCTGAGAATCCTGTTCAATACAGCGATAATGCGCAGGTTCATCAGATGGCTAATTTGTCACAATCCTCTAATCTAAAGTCCTCAAAGGAATACAGTAGACTTTGATTCGGAGACCTTACTACCAAATGCTATCAATGTAAACGCAATAGCGTTAGTGAGACATTTTGATTTCCTTAGTTTCGATATACTATAGTTTTGTGATTAAATACAATAGCAGTACAATTCTAGTCAAAGATAAATATTGTATAACGTTGTAAATTTCCTATTTAAAATCACAATTAAATTTGATAAACATATAAAGATACTATCTTTCTATTTGTTTTATTGTGTTATATAGAACTTGATTTCTAGATTTCTTTGTCGCAATCCTCTAATCTAAAGTCCTCAAAGGAATACAGTAGACTTTGATTTGGAGACCTTACTGTCAAACGCTAGCAATGTAAACGCAAGCGCTAGTGATACATTCTGATTTCCGTAGTTTCGATATACTATAGTTTTGTGATTAAATACAATAGCAGTACAATTCTAGTCAAAGATAAATATTGTATAACGTTGTAAATTTCCTATTTAAAAATCACAACTAAATTTGATAAACATATAAAGATACATTATCGTTTAAATTATGTTGTTGTCACAATGAGAAACTATTTGAAATTACAAAAAGCAATTACAATGCTGAAAATTAATGAATAAATTAAAATATTTAAATGTGATAAATTAAAATTTTAAATTGCGATTACCATATTAAGGTAAAGTAATACATAATAGAGAGTTTTTGTATACCATATTTTGGACGCCCGTTAGCTTTTTCTCCCTAGCGCGCATGCTCATAGGAAACATTATTACAAATACGCATGCGCAATTTCATATGAGCATGCGCGCTAGGGAGAAAAAGCTAACGGACGTCCAAAATACGGTATCCAAAAACTCTCTATTGTCTAAATAAAAGCACGTAAATATGCAGCAATTGCAAACACTGATCTTTTACCTTGTAATATTTGAATATTACACTTTATATTTGTATATAGACTTATCTGTCACTATCCAGAAATCAAAGTTCCGCAACTATCATTCGCGAATCTCGAAACCTGTTTGCAATCTCTCAACCTGTATGGGCGCAATTACCTGAGAATCCTGTCCAATACAGAGTTAATGCACCAGTACATCAGAGGACTAATTTATCACAACCCTCTAATCTAACGTCCTCAGTGGAATACAGTAGACTTTCAATTGGGGACCTTACTGCCAAACGCCATCAGTATAAACACTATAATGTTACTAATACACAGTGATTTCCTTGGTTTCAGTATAGTTTTGTGATTAAATACGATTGCAGTACATTTCTACCTAGTCAAAGATAAATATTGTATAACGTTATAAATTTTCAATTTAAAATCACAACTAAATTTGATAAACATATCTATATAAAGATACTATCTTTCTATTTGTTTTATTGTGCTATATAGAACTTGATTTCTAGATAAGTCAAATAATCAGAAAACGCCTGATGAAAAGACATGTCCATTTCCGTTAAATTATGTTGTCGTCTCAATGGGAAACTATTTGAAATTTCAAAAATAGTTACAATGCTGAAAATTAAGGAATAAATTAAAATATTTATGAATTGTTTTCAAGTAAACAAAATTTGTAAACTTTAAATCTGTCTAATGCGAATTCCCAAATTGTCATTACGTTTTGTGAAAACTTATTTTTCTTGAATGTAAAAATTTTTTGACTCGCCATTTGCGATTAACTTTTAAGTCCCATTAAAATACAAATAAAAAACATTAATTTGAAATTTTAGTGGTTTTTTTTTTGTGTGTATTTAAGTATTTGTTATTGATACATTGTATAATGTTATTGATACACGCTGATTTCCTTAGTTTTAGTATAGTTTTGTGATTAAATACGATAGAAGTACATTCCTAGTCAAAGATAAATATTGCCTTATCTGCCATTATTTAATTATTTAAGTATTTAATGTGTATTAATGAATAATCATTTAATGTAATGATTTTTTTATTGTGTATTTAAGTATAGTTTCAGAATTTTATTTAAACATTAGTAGCAGCAGCTATGCCAATGTTAAAGTACGTATACAGTTACAAACTGTATCTACTGTTGTATTTGTTTCAATTAAAAATATTTTTTTTAAAATGAAATTTTTATGCTCGTTGTCAAATGCATAAGTATAGTTTAGTTAAAATTCAAAACAGCTCCTTCTTTATATAATAATAAGCAAGTTGTAAATTTTCTATTAAAATCTGAAAAACATAAAAATGGTATCTTTCTATTTGTATTATATAGAACTTGATTTATGGATATATCAAATAATAGATAATGCTTGATAAAAAGTCATGTTCTTTATTCGTTAAAGTCTGTTGTTGTCATAATGGGAAGTTATTTGAAATTACAAAAGCAATTACAATGCTGAAAATTAATGAATAAATTAAAATATTTATGAATTATTTATTTTCATTTAAATAAAATTCGTAAATTTTAATTGCGTCTAACATCGAATTACCGAATTGGCGTTCGACGAAAATGTTACCTTTTGTGAAAACTGATTTCTTCTGAATGTAAAATTTCTTGACTTGCCAGTTGCCATTAACTTTTAACCTCTATTTAAATAACAAATTTTAAAAAAATGTATTAATATTTGAAATTTTAGGTTTTTTTTGTGTATTTAAGTATTTTTCTCCGAATTTTATTTAAATATTGATGTCAGCAGATATGTCGATTTTAAAGTACGTATAGATTATGCAATATATGTCTATCTCTGTATTATTTTCAATTAAAAATATATATATTTTTTAAAAACTATCATTTTGTGCCTGTTTTCAAATACATAAGTATCGTTTAATTCACATTCAAACTGACTCCTTCTTTGTATAATAATAAACAAGTAATCCCATTAGCGTATTATAAAGTAATAAATAAGATTTTCTAAGTATTATAAGTAGTAGTATAATATTTAAACTGTAATCTATAATTACTGATATTTAAACTTCTGATAACGATTTTAATAAATAAGACATGAATAGAAAATGCAGGAGCTATTTAGGCAAAATCGACAAAAAAAGGAGCCGTTGAAATTTGGCGACTATTTTGGGTCGCAACTGAGGCGGTAAGTTGCCAAATGGGGATTACTTGTACTGTTTTCAGTTTATTTCACTTACATTCGCAACCCTGTCCTTGGCGCACTTTGACGAAGAGAATTTTTGACGCCAAATCCCAGCGGCCCATATTCTGCGATTTTGCCAATATTTATTCATACCAGACGCATCGTAATGATACAAATGAACGAAATATGTTCATAAAAGTATAATTTTTATAAATGTAAGTACTTTTTCGTGATGGATGAATAGAAATGAGCTAGCATATAATATTAGCCTATTATATCATATCACCTCATTTCAATAGCATATAATAACTCATATTAATATAATATCTCAATAACTCACATTAATATAATATCTCAAAGGCTAATATAAATAGTATATAATATTATATAACATTAACCACTACTGAGATACATAATAGGTAACAACTCACCTGACATTCTAGTTTTTATTAAAAATAAACTTAAACCTGCAATTTCTTTATTACTAAGAATATTTTATTATATGTAATAGCATCGCTTTATAAATAACAAAACGTTAGTCTGCAAAAATTACCATACTTCAGAAAAAAAGAACTCAAAAATGCTATAAGACATCAGGAGAAAATTTGAGTTAGACGAAACTACAACAAGCGTGAAAAAGGAAATGAAGCGATATGCCATAACTATATGGGATTTTGTATTCGTCATTCACCACTAAATTTAAACGGTCTAATATGCAAACATTTTTCTTTAGTTATTTTTGTCCAATTTTTCTAGACCGCTAAATGCCGTCGATATAAAATAAAACGTGATCAAATTTAGAAGGAACAAACTTGCAACCATAAAATGTTAGCTCCGGGTGAGGTCAACAACATTATAACGAGGAATTTATTTTAAAAGAGAACAAATTTTCATGAGATCATTATCGAATATTCATATTTAAAAATTGTCTGTGCTAAAAATTAAACTAAAAATAAAAGAATCGCTAATTATAAATATTTATTACCTTAAAAAAATCCTAATTTCTTTACTTTTATGGTGAATTTCTAGATAACATTTTGCTAGAAAATAGAAAATAAATAAAAACATTTTATCTTATTACCAACAAAACCCATTTTAATTGAAATTATAATTTCAGCTCCCATTCAAATGATAAAAGTCGCATGTCATACTTTACATATATTTTACTTACCGTGAAAAATTTACAATAAAATTAGAGGAAACTGTATGAACAAAATTGTATTATATTATAACTAACTAAATGTTTAAAAATAATATATTAGGCGAATTCAATTACGATTACTACTACTAAATATTATTAGGTCACGATATATATATTTTATAATTTCGGATAAAAACTGAGAATAACCTACTATTGTGTCCAAACAGTAAGACCAATTTTCAATTTAAAATTCCCGGGGCTTAATGAAATTTATTTTTTTTTTATATTGCTGGCCCTGTTCTTGACATCAGTGTGAAATTTGACGTCAAAATATTCATTAGTGCTTGAGCTACGCTTGGCTTTGTGAGACGCTAAGACTGATTCCGGCGATTTTTGAAATGTCTGAATGAATTGAGCAAAGAACTTGCATTCAATTTTGTTTGCGGAAACGGATAGAATGTTACAGAAGCCATTCGGTGAGCATTCCTATATCGGAAAGAAATGCTTACAAGTGGTATAAACAATTTAAAGAAGGCGGAACGCTCTGGTCGACCCTCAACCTCAACCGGCAAAGCTCACGTCCAAAAAATTAAAGATTTGGTGCTAAGCCGTGGACTTACAATTAGAGACTTTGATGATGATGTTGGAATTTCAAAAGGATCGGTTAATTCCATTTTGGGCCTCAAACGCGTCAAATCCCGATTGGTACCGAAACCACTGAATGCGCCAGCTCACACTGCATTGATTCTTCGTGACTTTTTGCCAAAAATGAAACCCAGATCGTTCCACAACCACCGTATTCCTACCGTGCGACTTCTGGCTATTCTCTAAACTCAAAAGATCACTCCGGGGACACCGTTTTGAGTCGATTGAAGAGATTCAACGTAAATCGCCGCGCGCTTCAAATGCCATCCCTGCCGATGACTTTTTAACATGCATGGAGGATTGGAAAAAAAGTTGGCTTAAGTACATTGTGTCAGGAGGGGATTTACCTTGAAGGCGTTGAAATAAATTTGGAAGAATAAATAAAGAGTTTTTGAAAAAAAAATAATTGGTCTTACTTTTTGGGCACAATAGTAAAAAAGAGCAATTCAAAACCTGAACTATTCAATTAATCAATCCCTTTTGCGAATGCAGCTGACATGTAGAATTCTTGAACTTTTTACTTTTATTCAGACACTTATTTTCATACTTTTCTGGGTCAAAGTTAGAGTTTTCCAATTTAATTATTATGAATCTTAAGCAAAATTCAGCATGTAGTTATTATAATCAAAAACATTTTTGATATATGTGTAGATTCTTCATAGACTTTTTGTAATTATATGTACTGAAGTAGGAAAAAAAAATTCTCAAATTGTGTGAAACTAATTACAATTAACGGTTTTTCAGAAACTAATTAAATTATTTTAATCATAATTTATTGAATCTTTAAAAATGAATTAACGCATATGAATAATTCAAATAAATAACAGTTATTTTATTAAGTAAACTAAATCTATTACAGATTTTGCATTCTAATAAAATGAATTTCAAATTTAATTAAAAGTAAACGTAATCTTTGATAAGCATCAAACATCGAATGGAAATTATTAATCAAATTTTCATTAAAATGATGAATTCTTTTTTGTATTATTCACAAAATTCTAACTTAATAAAAATTGATATTTCATTGAATTGTATAGAAAAAAAATCATTACAAAAATTGTAATTAAATTAAAAACTGTAACTAATTCTAAAACCTGCTCCTTTACAAAGCATGTTCTAAGAAAAGTTTATGAAGAAAATATTTTTATTTAAAATAATATGTTTCCAAAATAACATCTTTGGTAAAAATAAATATTTAGTTTTTAAATGTTTACCATATATATTTTAAAGTTATTGCTATATTCAAATTTATTTGTTTTAAAGGAAATACTACTTAGGTAATAATGTACATGAAATAATGCTAAAAAGGAAATAATGCACAGGAATAATTCAATTAAATAACAGTTATATAATTAAGTAAGCTAAATCTGTTATAGATTTTGCATACTAATAAAACAAATTTCAATTTTAATGCAAAGTATGCTTAAACTTTGATGAGCATTAAACTTCGCATGGAAAAAATTAATAAAATTTTTATTTAAATAATGAATCCTTTTTGTATTTTTCACAAAATTCTATCTTAATCAAAAATTTTATATTTCACGGAACTGTATAAAAAAGAAATCATTACAAAATATGTAAATAAATTAAAAATTGTAATTCATTTTAAAACCTGTTCTTTTACAAAGTATGTTTTCTGAAAAGTTTGTTAAGAAAATATTTTGATTTAAAATAATATGTTTTCGAAAACAACATGTTTGGATAAAATAAATATTTAATTTTTAAAATATTTACTATATATATTTTAAAGTCCTTGCTATATATATTTTTTTTTTCAAAAATGTAAAATTCAAATTCTTCGCAGAAATGTTTGAGAAACTCAGAAGATTGGATATGTAATAAAATTTGAGAGTAAACTTTAGTTCATAATTACTCTTTTCTAAATGGAAAAAAATCATTTTTTTTTCAATTAACAGAGTTAATATTATTTTAAAAATAACTATTCTTTTATTTTATTACGAATGTACAAAAACAGAAAACTTTAAAAAATTGTCTTAGTAAAAATGTGATTCTAATTTATACAATTGTGATCATCCAAGTTATCATAAATAATCATAAATCTTCATAGTTATCATAAATCATCGCTATAATTATAAATAGTTATCATAACTCATCACCATTAATATGAAACTATTTGTTCTTATAGCATGAACCTTTTAACTGTATGCCTTTGAATTAATAAAAGTTTCTTTGTTTAAAATTATAAATTAATCATATTAAAAACCAATTATATTTAAGTTTAATTAGATAAACAAATGTATTTCACAGTAATATTTTATCACCTTTTTTTTAAAGCTTTTAATCATTACAATATAAATCACTTTAGATTAAAAATAATTAACCGAAATTTTTTCCTAATTATAATTATTATGTAAATATCATGTGTTGATTTTCATGTAAAATAATTAGTATTTAAATATCAATTCCCAAGTATTTTTTGGTAAGTTTTGACATTCATAAATATGCCTTTTGTAAAAAGTTTTTTAGTAAAAGATTATAATGTCACTACAAAAAAAAAATTACTTAAATGATAGGGTACTTCATTTATATCATGATAAATATCATTTATATTATTGTTAAAAATATATATCTTATAAATAAAGTTCAATTTAAGAGGTTAGAAAAGATATTATGAAATAAGATTAATTAACACTTCGAAATAATTTATCGAATTGCTGTGACTATCATTTACCATTCTAAGAAATGTGTCTGGAATATAATTATTTTAGCCTTGACGAAATAAACGATAAAAAATAATTATAAAATCCTTAAAGAATTTCATTGCATTTTAATATAACCAATAAAATGGACAAAAATAGCAAAACTAAATATAATAAAGTGTAATGCACAGCTTTATCTATTTTAATTATAATTTATTAAATTTACATAACTTAGTTTTTATTTATCATCACGTTTCTACGTATAAAAACGTAATACAATATATAAATATTAGAAATAAATTATATATTGTAGACACTATTTATTACATCTACATATAATCATTAATGTTTCTCGCTCGTATATGTCGTTTTTCTTATTATAAATTTAACTAACTATTAACTATTATTTTATCATTATTTCTATAATTAATAATTATTTCTAATCAATTATTATCTTTGGCATTATGGATATGATATTTAATTACGTTGCAATTTTAGAAAAACTAAATGCATTTAAAATTTAAAAGTACCAAAATAGAAAATTTTTATCATTTTCACTATTCAGTATAATTAAAAAAAAACTATGTATTGTAGGAACTATATATTGTATCTACATATAACCATTAATATTTCTCGCTCAAATATGTAGTTTCTCTTATTATAAATTTAATCCACTACTAACTATTATCATTATTTCTATAATCAATAATTATTTCTGATTAATTATTATTATCTTTATATCATTTATGAATGGTATTTAATTACACTGCAAGTTTAGAAAAATTAAATGCATTTGAAAATTTAAAAGTACCAAAATAGAAATTATTTTTCATTATTCAATATAAATTTGGTAACTTTAACTATGCAAATAATTTTAAGACACAAAGTTTATATTTCTGGGAAATGTTCGTTTTAAATTATTCTTAGCAAATTTTATACCATAATTTATTAATAAAAAAAACAATAATTTTTGTTTAATAAAACATTTTTTTGTTATATAACGCAATTCTAAAACCCATTTCTATATAATTGACAATATTGAAATGAAGTCGTTTTAGAAAAATAAGAAACGCAATTATTAATTCCTTAAATAAATGAAAAGATAATACAAATCTTTTAAACCTATAAAAAAATATTGACTTGTATCAAATTAAAATTGAAAAATATTCTTTTAAACTGAAATAAATTACTAATCAATTAATTGCACAGACAATTTTAAAGAAATAATTATTTAACAAGAACAAATACCTTCTTGTACAAATTTCTACTTATTATTAAAAAACATTGTTTATTTTTTTAAGTAAATTAATAAAAAAAATGCTCATTAAATTTCACAAGATTTTAATAATATATTTTATTTAAATATGATTATTAATTTATCATATTTTATTAATTATGACAAAAATTAATAATCATATTTAAATAAAATATATTATTAGAATCTCTGAAAATTTACTAATAATGTTATTAAATATTTCACTCAATCACAATAATCATTAAATCAATGCGGTATAATATCAACATAATATTGACTATCGAATGAAAATGAGCAAATTGAATAAAACGATTTCTTCAGAAGAAAACAAAATAAGAATAAAAATCAGACGATAATTTTCATTATAAAAATGTATTTATTTCAAAAATCTTTTGGACTTTTAGATAAAATATTTTGCATTGGATATTAATGTTACGGGAATGAAAAACTGTGCAGAAAATTTATAATTTTGTAATTAATTTCAGAAAATTATTTATGAATTAAGACAGTAATCATTATTTAATACAGTTAAAAAATAGTAAGTAAATTGTACGTAAGGTTGTTAATGTTAAATTTAATAATAAATAAAACAAATGTAATAAATAAAGTTAAATAAGTTGTTAAATATTAAATGTAATAAGTTGTAAAATGTACTTATTCTTTAATGCATCATAATTCTCCTACACATTCATTTTCCTGAGTAATTGGTGTTTTAATAAATTTTAAGTATAACGTAAATTTCAGATGTTGTTACATTTTTATATCGTGATGTAGGATGTACTCATAATTATAATTAAAGTAAGCATTTTTTTTTTAATTTGAAATATTTTAATGACAGTTGTATCATATTCAGAATTATAACATTGTTAAGTATAATTTTACAACCTTAAAATGAGTTATAATATAATTTATATAATAATATTTTAATGCATAACATCAGTTATTTAAGGATCATGTTTTCTTTATGTTAATACATAAATAAAATCTCTGATCTAAATTTGCTTAACCATAGAGAAAGCGAATTAACGATCTAACGATTTTAACGACAGTTTTATCAAATTCAGGATATAACTGTTCAGTATATATTTACAAACTTAAAATGAGTTATAATGTCCTAATTTATGTAATAATATTTTGTAATATCAAATATTGAAAGATCATGTGATGTCTATGTTAATACATAAATCAAATCTCTGATCGAAATCTGCTTAACGACATAGAAAGTCGATTAACGATTTTAACGATAATTTTATCAAATTCGGGATATAACATTGTTCAGTATAATTTTACAAGCATAAAATAAGTTGTAACATCCCTATTTATATAATAATATTTTATAATATCAAACATTGAAGGATCATGTGATGTTTATGTTAATACATAAATCAAATCTCTGATTTAAATCTGCTTAACGATCTAACGATTTTAAAGATAGTTTATCAAATTCAAGATATAGCATTGTTCAGTATAATTTTACAAGCATAAAATTAGTTATAACATCTAAATTTATGTAATAATATTTTAATGAATAGAATCAAACATTTAAGATCATGCGATCTCTATGTTAACAAATTCTCTGCTATAAATCTGCTTAACAACAGAGAAGTCCATACAATTCCTGAAAATTTTAGCACATAAATCCAGATAAGATCTCTGTTGTTAAAACAAACTATTGGAAAAATGTGATAAGTATAAAAAAGAAAAGTAAAATACTCACACAACCATGTGATATAAAAAGGCTTTCTTGCCTCGAGGTCTCTCTAAAAAGTTGTTCACTTGAAACCGTAGTTTCCTGTAGCGTGGATCTCTGTGCCTCTGCCGAGTGTTCATTGGTTTACCCCACAAACTCAATCTGGGGTGCACTAACCGATTGCCCCCTCGTCTGCAAAACCCTCTCTTCAAGGGCCCAACAACGGTCGCTTCTTGAGGTGAGACAGCCCTGGGGACAGCAGCTGGGGCAGCAACTGAAGCAGATATTGTAGTTTTACCATTAAGCCCAGAAGGTTGCTGCTCAATCAGAGTCAATGGTGTGGCGTTTATGATGGAGGTGCTCAGGAACTGAGGACTGTGTTGTTCACGCTGAAGTTCTTTAGTCTTTGAGTGCCACATTGAGGGAACTTAAACGCACGATAATCTCTCCCATACAGAGACACTTTGTTCAGATGAAAGGATGGCAAATCAGTCCATAGATGAGAACTATTAGTGTCTGACGATACCTCAAAAGCACAGTTACTGAGTTAGTTAAAAGTTGCGAAGTTCTCAACTGATGCAATGTGAAGTTCTTCAATTCAAGCTGACTCTTATGTCATGCTTGCTGTTTTGGAACTTATCAGTTTATTTTTTCTGTACCTGATAGTTCAAATTATCCATAAATATGGTTTGGGTGTCACATCAACAAAATGTTTGTTGCTCCAACAATGAAGTTCTTGAACGTTGCTAACATTGCTTTGGATTGAAGCTTAGTTGTTCTGGTTAATGAATCTTTGGCAAGTTCTTCTTGAGAATAGTTGCAACAATCCCATTAGAATATTTTATGAGAAGCACCAGTTACGCTTATTGTAGATGGAACATATATTCGGCAAGGGTTTGTTTTTGGAAACATTAAAAATCATCCTCTTTCACACTAATTTGCGATGACTTTTTATATACATGGAAAGAAAACTCATTCAAAATATAATTTAACAAAAAAGCTCCAACTGAATGCCTGCAACTTAAAATTATCGTTCTTAGTTCTATAATATAAGAGTTACTTCTCCAAATCTCTATAAATCTCAATGCTTCGAAATAGTAGAATTGCTTCACTATGCTATTAACCTCCAAGTTTCTTGAATTATATGCAATTTTAGTAATTTGCAAAGGAAAGTTTATTTAAATGTCGAAAATATCCAATCTATCCTTCATAAAATCCCCTACAAACTTTTCTAAACTCTTTAAAACTCCAATCTATACTTTACTTCAGGCTAGAGATCAAGAATTTCTTAATATTATACGAAGTATTTGAATTTTCTATAGTAAACTTATTGTCGTTTTTCGGTGCAAGAGAAAAATATTTAGTGTAAAGTTATTTATTAATCCAATTCTATCATTTGTACCTTTACTGATAATAATCAGTCGGAAAGATTTTGAAAATTATCTAAAATACATTTTTTTTCATAGAATAGAATTAATTTTCAAATTAGTTTGATTATTATTAATTTTAAGCTAAAATGTGTTGCTAATTTTTTTTTCCAGGCTTTAAACCTTTGTGCAATGTATATAATATTTCAAAATTACCCTGAAAATGCCTTAGGCTTTACAGAAAAATAAGAATTTGGTCCATTTTAACCAGCAAAAAGCTCATAAGAAGGAAGAAATATATATGATATAGCTTTTTTATTTAATTAAATAAAAACTATCTAATTTTTAAGGATGTGCTTTTAGAAGAAATGTTTACTTACTGTATTACGTGTAATAAATTTTATCATAGCCTTACCTTCTAATCTTGATCTATTGTAACTCTTGCAAGCATGCTATTCCAAACTTATACTGTCACTTCGAAAATTATTATATGTTTACCCTTTATAATTTTGAAATTTGTTTTAAATTCGCCTGCTTTTCTTTAATAAATGTACCAAAATGAAATTTAATTATAATAATTTTAAATTTTAATTTCGGATAATTAATTTTTAATTGTTAAAAATTAAAAAAATTCTTGTCAGAAATTTGGGCTTTAGAGTTTAATAAGCTCATACTGCATAAGGTCTGCTTGTATATTTTAATAGGTATATTTTTTTGCCTGTTGAATTTATTTTTTTAATGGGTAAACTTTCACTAAACTATCCGTTAAAAAAATGAAAATATCTTATCATAATCTTGAATCTCACGCTGCCTTTAACGCTAAAATAAATAAAAATAATTTTGCTGCATAATAAAATAACATTCTTTTTTTTGGAATTTTGCTTAGAAAATATTCTATTGCAAACGATTTTTATTCCTGTTGCATCACTATTGCCAAAGCATCGATAATAATAATAATTTTTTTCTTTTTGGTTCCAAATTTATAGCTAAAATATTTTTGCGAGAATTCGAATAATATTTCCTTGCGCTAAAACTTTCCAAAATAAAATTCTACCGCCATAGATGACATCGCACTATAAATCCACTTCCAAAAATTAGATTCCGCTTTCATATTCCAAACACATAAACTTGCAAGACGTCAACCAGACGAGAACCATTAAAAACATTTTTTTTTTTTTTTCAAAATAAACTACCGGAGAAAACATTGTTGCTAAAAATAGCCATTGCACTCTACTTATCTTCTTGAGAGAGAAACATAGATAGAAGTGACACAGAAAAAGAGAATCGACAGGAGGAGCTTTAACGCTGAACTACTATCTTCTACTTCGCGACAGCGACGAAACTCTGCTATTTTCCACCGGCTGCTTCGTAAGCTCCCCGCCAGATGGCAATACCGTCGACCGACACCTGGCGGTGGAGGTTAGATGTATTTACCAGAGAATTTTTCGCTGTACCAAAATCGTCTGCGAAAAGGGAAAAATAATGCAGTTGCTTTGTCAGTTTTTTTTGTTGGTAGTAAAGAGTTTGAGAGGGAGTTTTTATTTTATTTTTTTATTCCATAATGAACAAGCCTTGCGCAAATATTCCGGCTAGTAAAAAAATAAGAGTGAATTACTTTTCAGGTGTTGCTTTCTGAATATTTTTAGCATAAAATTCGAATCTTAATAATCCATTTTATAACTTCCTGAAATGTGACACCGATTGCTTTAAAATGTACTGAGAGGAGTTCGAATGAAATATTTTTGTTTATTATTTATAAGGATTATTATAATAATATGGATTAGCTTCAGATCTTAGAAGAGCTTTCTTTTTAGTAGAGAAGGAAATAATGGAAATTAGTATACATATAATTATGTTGTGTTTAAAATTAAGGAAAAAATACAATAACCCTTTTATAATTTTATCATATATATGCAATATTCATTAAAGTTAACACGAAATTTTTTTTAACTAATATTTTGAATTGGTTCATATTAGTTCGGAATCACTTTAAACCGTAGGTCCCGGTCTAATAGGATCGTAGAGCGTTGTGGGGGTAGTGTTACTCGCTTCGGAGCATATCTTCAAGCTACACGTTCCCCCTGGGTAGTGCTAAATGAGTAACAAATGTTCCCCTGCTTATGACATAAAGATAAACTATCTCTGTATTTCCAGCTGCATTAGAACAACAACATTTTTAATATCTATTATATATAATTCCCGTGTCACGATGTTTGTTCGGGATGAACTCCGAAACTAACAATCCGATTTTAACTTTTTTTTTGTTAAATGTGTGTTTTGTTCCAACTTGAGAGATAGGATAGTTTTTATTTAAATGCAAAATCGACGACTTTCATATTTCGTCATTTGTCGCAACTAAAATTTGCGATTTCTCATCCGATGGACGTAATTTTGAAAGTACATTCAAAATACAAGGTCAGATGTACCATAAGATCGGGTCATTGATTCCAATACCTAACGAAGAGCCAAAATTTCTTCAAATTTTATTTTATGGGCAGTTCTGAAGAACGTGTGACAACTCGATGTCAGTATAATTTTATCGAACAAGCAAGTACAAAGAGCTATTGTAGAATTGTTGGAAAATCTTTTAGAAAAGCATAACCAACTTATTAAATTATTTAACGAATTTATTTATTTTGACGAAAGACAGATTAACAAGAAATAGTGTTCATCGCTTAGTTCTTAGATAAATGAAAGTAATGATTATTAAAAAAAATTAAAGTTGGTAAAATAATTATAAAACCGTGTTAAAAATCAACATGATCTACCTCATTCATTAAATTAATAAAAATTGAACATTTACTATTCGTTGAAGCTTAATTTGAACTTTTCATCAATCTTTACCAATCACTTCCTTAACAATATCAATTATAGTATCGAATAATTGAACGAAATACAAGAAAGCCACAGCAACGCGTGGCCGGGTCTGCTAGTACTTGTAATATATTCAACGTAAAATAAAACAATACTAATTTTATGTAAAACAATTAAATAATCATTATTCCAATGTAATTTATTTCTTATTTTATATTATCTTTAATAAAAAAAGAGGTAATTATAACTTATACAAAAAGTTTACACCTGTTTTTCATTTTCTTTTATCAAAATAATTTCAATATTTTAAAGCAACATTACTATTTCAGAAGTCATTTTTATATATTTAATCATACTTTTATATATTTATTTATGTTCTCTTACGTTTGAATGAAATATTTTAGTTTATTATTTATGAGGATTGTAATAATATGGATTCGCTTCAGATCTTAGAAGAGTTATTTTTTTTCTTGTAGGAAAAGACTTTAAAAATCTCACCTTTATTTTCAGTTAACTCAAAAGAGTATGGAAAGTAATTGTAACATCAAACAAACATTAAAATATTTCAATATCAGTGGTCATTAATGTGAAGGGTTTAAAAAAAATTAATAAAATAATAATAATAATAATAATTTAGCCAATTATAAACATAAATTTTTTTTCAAATACAAAATCTTTTAATTGTATCTTCCAAATAACAAAATACAGTTTTTTAATAAGCTTAAATATGTGGTTGTGAAATCAATCAGGGATTTCGTAAAAATTGTTAACGTAAAATCATGAATAATTTTGAAATTGATGCTAATTGAAATCTTTGCTTTATTTTTGTTTAATTTTTTAATTTATTTAATGCAGCTTGTTTTCATCTTGTTACCTCAAAGTTAAAATGTTTTTAGTCCCAATTTTAAATTATAATTGTTGAAAACGATTTCTTGAAGCTGACATTATTTATTTTATATAACAATTATCAAGAAAGGTTTTGAAATAAAACAAGTAAAAAAAAAAGTATAAAATCAGATGTTTAGTTATTAGAAACAATAGTGATTGTAAATTTTCTAAAAATTAGACGCTTTTTTAATTCATTATTCTTTTTTTATCCCTTATTTATTTTTTTTTTTTTTTGTTACTTCTGAAATATAATTGCTATTGCTTGTATTTAATTTTCTAATTTATTTAATGCAGTTCAGTTTCATCTGTTACCTCAAAGTTAAAATGTTTTTAGTCCAAATTTATGAAGCTTTTAAATTATAATTGTTGAAAACGATTTCTTGAAGCTGATATAACGATTTGTTTATTTCAGAACAATTATAAAGAAAGATTTTGAAATCAAATAAGTAAAATCAGATGTTTTATTACTAGAACCAGTAGTGATTGTAAATTTTCTAAAAGTCAGATTTTTTTTTAATTCACTTTATTTCTTTTTCACCTTGTATATATATATATATTTTTTTTTACTTTAAATGTGTAATTGCTTCTGGCTTGTAACTTTAATAAAATGTGAAATTAAATAAAGGAATAATTAATTAATCTGTAATTTGCAAAACTAATATGATGTTCAAACGCTAACTCGAGAATTTTGCTTTTTGGATTGAAACAAACGACGTAATAGAACATGTAAAATTATTATGTTCTTTCTTTCTTTTCATTTTTTTCTTATTATTACTAAATCTATCACAATAACAAAATAATATTTGAAAATGTGAAAAAAATATTCTTTTTGTTTAATACCTTTCTCTTGAAGCAAATTCTTGCCAACGCTTTCTTGACAAATTAGTGTAAGAAATTTTAAATTCTACACGACCATTAAAAATAATGAAAAGCCATCTTCCAAATTTTGAAAACATGGTTAATCATAATAATAAAGATTTATACTCTTAATTAATACCGCTTAATTAATATTATCAATAACAAATAGCTAAAAATATTGTAATTTAATACGTTTCCAGCCTTTGTGTAAATTAATAAATCTTTAAATTTATCGAACTAAAATTTTGTGTTAACGTTTCTTTGTTTTTATTTAATTTTTTAAGCCTATCAATATTTACACCATTACTTTACTTTGTCCTTTCTTTTTTGTTGTTTAAAACAAACAACACATTATTCTCTCAAATATTGTTTGCTTATATTTAAATTACGTACTCACAAACTTAAAAAAAAAATCAGGATTAGTTTTTAGGCTCTCAATTTATTTTAATAACGTACAGCGAAATTTATACATCAAATAATGAGTGAGTGATATTTAGTATAAAAAAGTTATTGCCATTTTTATTTTTTATTATCACCACTATAGTTTATTTTTTTAAAAGGATAATGGATTTTTAACTAAGGATAGAAGGACACACTGGGCTCTTCTATCCTCCCTTGGTTATAGAAGAGGAACTTGAGAATAGATCAGAAAAATCTTAATCAATATTTTTAATTCTCTATCAATTCTCATGGGAATGTATAAAATTTATAAGTATAAAAATTTATATAATATGTATGCGTATATTAAAAACTGTAATACTTAGAGCAAAATTTAAAAACTATAATACTTAGAGAATAAGTTAAAAACTATAACACTTAAAGATTCATTTTTTTTTTTTTTCATTAAATTTATTTTTTCCTTCAAAAAAATTCGTAACTAAAAATTACGAAAAAAAATTTATTTTTATTAATTATTTTTAAATAAATAAAAAATATTTTTTATTGCTGCTAAATATTTAAATGACGACATCTTTAATAGGTAATAGCATGGTTAGCAGCATCAGTTAAGTTAATGTAAAATATAAAAATGAGGCAGAAAATTTACAGCTTTTGTTTTCAATTTATTTTTCAAACTTATGCTGTTATATATTCTTAAAAAAGAACGTTAATAGATTTTAAAAAATATTGATTCTTGGATAAAAACGATTATTTTATTTAGCAAATTTATATTATTTAATTCAAGTGATTTAAAATCGCAAACCTTTAATTCTTCAAAGCTATTTTTTATAAATTTTATCAAAACTAAAAATGTTTCATTTCTTGTAATAAGAAAGATTTTTTTAAAAAGAGAAACGTTAATTCTTTCAAGTCTCTGTTTCACTCGCTAGAAGATTTTATTTTAAAACTACACAGTTAAAAATAACAATATTTGAGAACAGAAAAAAAAGTGCATGAGTTGCCAAAATCCACATTAAGAAAGAAGAAAAGGTGAAAAAGAACTTCCAACTAATTTAAAATTTGTTTTAATCATTTATTACAGTAAGTAAATTTTAGCATTTTGAAGAAAACCCATTTTTTCAATAAAATTATAAAAAAATTTAACAATATATAAAAATTCATATTATTTTTAATATTTTAACTTTGAAGAAAAAAAAGGTTTAGTATTTTAGATTTATTACAGTAGCCTCTTGTTATATTGTTTATGTAGGGAGACCAATGGTGATATATCAGAAATGTTAAATTTAGCTCTAATATTAATAATTTAGTTAATTTTAACTAACTAACTTCTAATATTAGTATTTAGAAATTATATCTTTTTTTCATACTGTTGAAATATTAGTATATGCAGAATTACCATTATCAAGCAGATCCATGCTTGAATTTGGAACTAAAAAAAATTATGGTTAAAAAAAATAAAAAATATGTTATTTAAGAATATTAGAAATGGAGATTTAATGTTATATTACGTAATAATTAATTTAATTTAATTTCTACCTAGTATAATCTTAAAAGGGTCTGAATGCCGAGTGGCTAGCTCTCTGGCGCTCAGTACCACAGGTTTCGAGCTCGAGTGCCGGGGGTGCCATTGTTGTTTGTAGTGATTCGGAATCCATTTTAAACTGTAGGTCCCAGTCTGACATGAGTGTAGAGCGTTGGGCGTAGGGCTGACAACCCTACTATAATAGCAATACATTCATTTTTTGCTTAATGACTTTTATAAAAATTTTAACTCATATTTAGATCTGTATTTTAAAAATCAATACATAAATATGATAGATTACTGATTTAAAATATTTATTCTGTCATCAAATGTTTTATTTTAAATAACAAAATCAAGAAAGAAAAGCTTTGCAACCAAATATAAATACGCATCTCTTGCCAAAATCCACGCTAAGATACAACACAGGTAAATAAAAAAAACTCCAAACTCCAAACGAGTTTAAAGCTTATGTTGGCCACGCTTTCCAATACTTGTAGCATTTTGCGTTCGTCAAAAGAAGTCAAACCATTACTTTAAAGCATAAAAATAAAAAAGAATATCTCATTCAATGAGCTTTGCCAAGTTATTTCCTGAACTTTCTCTTCTTTTTCACTCAGGAATAAACTCAGGAATATACCAGAGTTTAATAATGCACGAGATATCAGAAGCGATTGATTGGAATACTGTAAGAATGTCCATATTCAATAGGCACATGAATATAGCAATGTTGAATAGATCAAGAACTTCATGAAGAATGAATTGTTCAAGAATCAAAAGGAATATACAAAGTAAGATAAATGTCGTCGTAAATGTAGAAATAAATTTTAAGAAAAATTTTTAGAAATAAATATTTTAGATATTAGATTTATTAAAGAAAATTTTACAATAAACGTTATCACATACAATACCCAAACGAATACATCAAAGTTTGAAAATTCTAGGCATAAATGAAGAATGAAGTATTCCAAATACAATAAGAAGCACTATATAAGTACGGGAATATACCAAATGTGATAAATGTGAAACTTCAAGAAGAAGGAATTGATCAACGCACTACGAGCACTTATGGCTATTGGATATACAAATGTTTAAAATCCCAAGCCAAGACATGAAAAGTGCTTCAAAACCATACTACAAAACACTTAAAGAAAAAGCCAAATTCTCCAGAAAATTCCTTAAGACTAACGTTATTCATGAAGCATTTCAAGAGTTACGGGGCTCAAAGTAACATTTTCCACTAAAATTTGAAATAGAGTTTTATTTGCTTGACCCTCATTTTCGGATAACCTGACGGACTACTAACAAGGACAACATCATGTTTACACATGCTAAAATACCATAATCAAGAAACAAAATCTTTGCAAACAAAAAATAAATAGGTATCGCTTATCAAAATCCACACTAAGATACAACACCAGTAAAAAAACGAGAAAACAACCTCCAAACGAATATAAAGCTTGTGTTAGCCACGCTTTCCAATACTTGTAGCATTTTGTATTTGTCAGAAGAAGTCAAACCATTACCTTAACGCATAAGAATAAAAAAAAAATTCTGCCTCAATGCGCTTTGCCAAGCTGTTTCCTGAACTTTCTCTTCTTTTTTCAAAATGAACTTGAATTCCTCAAAAATATCACATTGGGTTTCTTTCAACTCAGCACTGTTCTTTCAAAAATTCCAAACAATCGATATATCTTCAGGAAATATCACCTTCGATACTCCATACTTAAAAAATTTGATTTTCCCGCAAGAATGTTATTCGTTTTTGTCACCTCAGCTGTTTTTTCAACAAAAGAAAGTTTATATTTATGCGAGCAACATTCACGACACCGAACGCTGCGTCTGTGATTCCAAAACACAGTTTACGAAACTCAGAAAACGTGCCAAGATGCGAGACGTCTGAATTTTTGCTGTTGATTTAATTTTCTGAATCTACTACTGTGTCCAAAAAGTAAGTCCAATTATTTTTTTTTCAAAAACTCTTTATTTATTCTTCCAAATGTATTGCATCTCCTTCAAAGTAATCCCCTCCGGACACAATGCACTTATGCCAACGTTTTTTCCTATCCTCAATGCATGCTAAAAAGTCATCGGCAGGGATGGCCTTCAGAGCACGCAGCGATTCACGTTGAATCTCTTCAATCGGTTCAAAATGGCTTCCCCGGATTGGTATTTCTAATTTATTGAATAACCAGAAGTCTCACGGTGTAAATGCGGGGAACGATATGGGTTTCATTTTTGGCGAAGCAGTCATGAAGAATCAATGCAGCGTGACCTGGCGCATTGAGTGTTTTCGGTACCAATCGAGATTTCGCGCGTTTGAGGCCAAAATGGAACTGACCGATCCTTTTGAAATTCCAATATCATCAGTGAGGTCTCTATTTGTAAATCGACATAATTGTGAATCGACCAAATCTTTAATCTTTTGGACGTGAGCTTCGTCGGTTGAGGTGGAGGGTCGACCAGAGGGCTCTTCGTCTACAATGCATTCTCTGCATTCTTTGAACTGTTTATACCACTACTAAACATTTCTTTCTAATATAGGAATGATCACCGATTGCCTTTTGCAACATTCTATACGTTTCCGCAAACAAAATTGAATGCAAGATCTTTGTACAATTAATTCAGACATTTCAAAAATCGCCGGAATCAGTTTTAGCGTCTCACAAAGCCAAGCTTTACTCAAACAGTAATCAATATTTTGACGTCAAATTTAACGCAGATGTCAAGGACAGTACCGGCAACCTAAAAAAGAAAAAAAAATGGGAGTTCAATAAGCATCGAAAATTTTAATTCGAAAATTGATGTTACTTTCTGGACACATCAGTACGTATCTGTCGCTAAAATCCACACTAAGATACAACCCAGGTAAGAAAAAAAAATCAACCTCCAAACGAGTTTAAAGCTTGTGTTGGCCATGATTTCCGATACTTGTAGGATTTTGCATTTATTAAAAGAAGTCAAACCATTACCTTAACGCATAAAAATAAAAAAGAATCTCTACTTCAATGCGCTTTGCCAAGCTGTTTTCTGAATTTTCTCTTCTTTTTTCAAAATGCACTCGAATTCCTCAGAAATAACACATTGGGTTTCTTTCAACTCAGCAATGTTCTTTAAAAAATTCCAAACAATCAATATATCTTCAGGAAGTGTGACCTTCGATACTTCATACTTAAAAAATTTTATTCGTTCTTGTAGTCTCAGCAATTTATTTTTAAATTGCTGATGTGATAAAGCGAATATAAACAAAATATAATAATTAAGAAACAAAATCTTTGCAAACAAAAAATAAATAAGTATCGCTTGCCGAAATCCATACTAAGATACAATACAAGTAAAAAAATTATCTCCAAATAAGTTTAAAGCTTGTGTTGGCCATGCTTTCCCATACTTGTAGCATTATGTATTTGTCGAAAGAAGTCAAACCATTGCTTTAAATCATAAATATAAAAAAGAATCTCTCATTCAATGAGCTTTGCCAAGTTATTTGCTGAACTTTTTCAAAATGCACTTGAATTTCTCAGAAATATCTCATTGGGTTTCTTTCAACTCAGCAATGTTCTTTCAAAAATTCCAAACAATCAATATATCTCCAGGAAATATCACCTTCGATACTTCATAATTAAAAAATTTGATTTTCCCGCAAAAATTTTATTCGTTCTTGTCACCTCAGCATTTTATTTAACAAAAAAAAGTTTATATTTATGCGAGCAACATTTACGAAACTAGAAGCCGCGTCTGTGATTCCAAAACACTGTTTACGAAACTCAGAAAACGTGCAAAGATACGAGACGTCTGAATTTTTGCAGTTGATTTAATTTTCTGAATCTACTACTGTGTCCAAAAAGTAAGTCCAATTATTTCCTTTTTCAAAAACTCTTTATTTATTCTTCCAAATTTAATTCCTCGACTTCAAAATAATCCCCTCCGGACAAAATGCACTTATGCCAACTTTTTTTCAAATCCTCAATGCATGCTAAAATGTCATCGGCAGGCATGGCCTTTAAAGCGCACGCCGATTCACGTTGAACCTCTTCAATCGACTCAAAACGACGTCCCCGGAGTGGTATTACGAATTTAGGGAATAAACAGAAGTCGCACAGTGTAAATACGGGGGTTGTGGAGCGATATGTGTTTAATTTTTGGCGAATCAGTCATAAAGAATCAATGCAGCGTGAGTTGGCGCATTGAGTGTTTTCGATACCAATCGAAATTTGACGCATTTGATACTCAAAATGAATTGACCAAACTCAAACACTA
The DNA here is from genome assembly GCA_021605075.1 of Caerostris darwini. Taxonomy (NCBI): domain Eukaryota; kingdom Metazoa; phylum Arthropoda; class Arachnida; order Araneae; family Araneidae; genus Caerostris; species Caerostris darwini. Next base: position 535,740 of record BPLQ01008881.1, read on the forward strand.
ATGCATATTTTGACTTCAAATTTAACGCAGATGTCAAGGATAGTGCCAGCATCCTAAAAAATAAAGAAGATTTAAATTCCATAAGCCCCGGGAATTTTAAATTGAAAATTGGTCGTACTTTTTGGACACAGTAATAAGTATCTCTTCCTAAAATCCACACTAAGATTCAACCCAGTTAAAAAAAAATCAACCTCCCAACGAGTTTAAAGCTTTTGTTTGCCGTGATTTCCGATACTTGTAGGATTTTGCATTTGTCAAAAGAAGTCAAACCATTACCTTAACGCATAAAAATAAAAAGGAATCTCTACTTCAATGCGCGTTGCCAAGCTGTTTCCTGAATTTTCTCTTCTTTTTTCAAAATGCACGCGAAATCCTTAGAAATAACACATTAGGTTTCTTTCAACTCAGCAATGTTCTTCCAAAAATTCCAAACAATCAATATATCTTCAGGAAGTGTCACCTTCGATACTCCATACTTAAAAAAGTTGATTTTCCCGCAAAAAATTTTATTCGTTCTTGTAGTCTCAGCAATTTATTTTTAAATTGCTGATGTGATAAAACGAATATAAACAAAATATAATAATCAAGAAACAAACTCTTTGCAAACAAAAAATAAATACGTATCGCTTGCCAAAATCCATACTAAGATACAATACAGGTAAAAAAAGTAATCTCCAAACAAGTTTAAAGCTTGTGTTGACCATGTTTTCCAATACTTGTAGCATTTTGTATTTGTCGAAAGAAGTCAAACCATTGCTTTAAAGCATAAACATAAAAAAGAATCTCTCATTCAATGCGCTTTGCCAAGTTATTTCCTGAACTTTTTCAAAATGCACTTGAATTCCTCAGAAATATCACATTGGGTTTCTTTCAACTCAGCAATGTTCTTTCAAAAATTCCAAACAATCAATATATTTTCAGGAAGTGTTACCTTCGATACTCCATACTTAAAAAATGTCATTTTCCCGCAAAAACTTTATTCGTTCTTGTCACCTCAGTAACTTTTTTCAACAAAAGAAAGGTTATATTTATGCGAGCAACATTTACGAAGGTACAATCTGCGTCTGTGATTCCAAAACACAGTTTACGAAACCTAGAAAGCTTGCCAAGATGCGAGACGTCTGAATTTTTGCTGTTGATTTAATTTTCTGAATCTACTTCCACATTTTTCAACTATCGAAAAGTTTTAGAGTAATAAATCACTTAGTCAACCATGTTGTAATGCGATTCTACAATGCACTGATTTTAATTGGTTTTCCTATTCGAATTATCCAAACATTGGAATTTGCCTCTTATTAAAGTTTTCGAGTAAACATTCTGCTTCGTTTGTTAAATATATTTTTAAAACTTTTATTGCAAACTTACGAAAATATTTTAAAAGCAAAGTTTATTTCGCATATCTTTCAACTAGAGTTTACATCAATCTAATGCAAAATTTTTATCAAAGATTACTGAGATAAATTATTTTAAAATTATTTTAATGACCTTAAGATATTTTACTTATTTTTTAAATCCTAAATATCTATTTCTTAAATATTCAACAATCAAGCAGTTCATACAAATCATAGTTAATATAGGTTTTTTCATTTTAGAAATGCTTTAAAATATGATGATTATATTTCCTTTAATCAAGCAATTAAATTACTAATGAAAAGATAATTGCAATACATTAATAATTAGATTCACAACTATTATAAAGATAATAAAAAGATTTCATAAATGTATTTTTCTTCTTTAAATCTAATTTATTTTCAAATGTGATTCTATTTATTTTTATATTTAAATTATTTTATTACTTTATATTTTATTATTTTATAGTTATTAAATTATTTATTATTTTTGTATTAAAATTATAATAAACTATTATAATTATATTATATACCAATATTATTTTTGATATAATATTCATTACTTAAAGCAACATTTGTGCAAAACCCTAGTTACAATACAATACTGTTTTATAAACGTATTTTCGCGATTAATTGAATTTTATAAACTTTCTATCTTGTAAATTTTTTATTAAATATAAATAAAATCTGAAAAATTTCTTGAAGTATTAAAAAATATATAAACTTTGAGTAAAAACAACATTATTTAAAAATTATCACTGTGAAAATTTTATAGGGAACGAGTTGATGCCAAAAACCTAATAACTAATTTAAATATGACTTTTAATCAGTTGCCAATAAAATTTAAAAAAATTATTTCTACATATTCAATTAAGAAGGTATCAAATAAGGGTGTATCGAGTTAATTAGTAGTGGCTTTATTAGAGAGTTTTTGCATACCTTATTTTGGACGTCCGTTAGCTTTTTCTCAATAGCGCGCATGCTCATAGGAAACATTATTACAGATACGAATGCGCAATTTCCTATGAGCATGCGCGCTAGGGAGATAAGAAGAGCGGCGTACCACCGTTTTTTTTTTTTTTTTTTTTTTTTTTTTTTTTTTTTTTTTGTAATGGTCTTTTTTAATATGTTGATGAATTATATAAGCATTTTTTTTTTTCAAATATCTTTGTGGAACTGAATTGTTTTCATAAAACTTAAAAGCTAAACTTTTTCTTTCAATTTATTACTTTTTTATTTGGTGCTTATCCAAAAATTATGATTAAAAATCGATTAAAATTCCGAAAATGTGATTTATTTTGAATTAATTTTTTTGTTAAATTGACGCTTTTAAAAATATTAGTTCAAAAATCGTCTGCAAAAAAAATTGGAATTATCATTTTTTAACGCGTACTTATTCATCTTTTCGATTAATAATTCATATTATATATATTTAATTTATTCTTCAATTTTTACATTAGCATGTATTTCATAAAAATTTTAGTGATTATGATTATGAATTGTTTTAATAATTCTCTTTTTTTTTTAATATATGTTCTTTTTTTCTTTTCAAATGTTCTATTATGTACGCTTAAAATTTATTTTTTCATTCTAAATTTCTTCTTACTTGTATTCACTTTTTATTTTAACATAAAAAAAATCAAATATTTGTGTATATTATTTCTGTCGTAAATATTTTGATACGGCATTGATCAATTAGAAATGGAACAAAGAAATATTTTTTTTAATTAAAAAGCTTCGAATAATATAGATGTGGATTCTTATAGATATTTTACATTAAAGTTATTAATTTTTAAAATAATTTTAAATATCCCGTATATATAATATGAATACAGTCTTGTTTGTTTAAAAAATTTCTGTTATTGATTATCATACGGGAACATTTTTTTCCTATCGAATTTCATGACATTTGTAATAAAATAATAGCATAAAGCAAACCATTACGAATTATATTTAATCTACAACAATAAAAAAAACTATTTTTGATATAACAATTATTCTGTATCAGTTGTGATAATATAAAAAAAAGGTAGTTGGTAAAGGATATGAAATTTTTTAGGAAAAAAAGAACTGAAAACCTCATTGAATTGTCTCTTACAAGGCAAAAGTTTTCCATAATTTTTGAAATTCGGTATCACTTACTTTGCTTAAATATTTAAAAATTTATATAGCATTTTTTTTATTAAATGTAATTAAAATCTGAAAAATATCTTGAATTATAAAAAAAAATCTCTGATTAAAAAAAAAAGATTACTTAAAAATTATCACTGTCAAAATTTTATAGGGCATGAGTTGATACCAAAACATAATAATTAATTTAAATGTGCCTTTTAATCAGTTGGCAATACTTTTCTTAAAAAACATTATTTCTGAAAATTCAATTAAGAAGGTTTCAAGTAAGTTCTTTTCTATTTAATTTATCCTGCCTTTCTCATGAATTTTTCTTCTTATAATTGTCTTCTTTAATATGCTGATAAATTATATAATTAGCAAATTTTTTTGTTCAGTTATCTTTGTAGAACTGAATTTTTTTTATAAAACTTGTTCAACTTTTTCTCTCAATTTATTATTTTTTTTATCTCGCGCGAATCCAAAAATTACGATTAAATTACGAAAAAAAAAAATGATTAAAATTACGATTAATTTTACGATTAAAATTATGAAAATTTGATTTATTTTTAATTATTTTTTTTGTTGTTGTTGTTAAATTGAGCTTTTAAAATATTCGTTCAAAAATCGTCTGCAAAAAAAAATACAGATGAAATTAGCATTCTTTACACGTTCTTGTTTATATTTTTTATTCATAATTCGTATTATATAATATTTCATTTATTCTTAGATTCTTTTTCATTAATATATATTTCGTAAACATTTTAGTGAATTGTTTAATATTTTCTCTTGAATTGTTTTTTTTTTTAATATGTTATTTTTTTATCTTTTTTCTTTCTTCGTTTCAGATGTTTTATTATGTATACTTAAAATTTATATTTTCATTCTAAATTTCTTATTCATTTTTTATTTTGACATAAGAAATAAATTAAATACTTATGTGCATTACTTCTGTCGCCAATCTTTTGATAAGGTTTTGATGAATTAGAAATGGAGGAGTGATTTTTTTGATTTTGAAAACCAAGAAATGATTTTTTTAAGGCTTCGAATGATATCGATATAGATTCCCATAGATATTTTACTTTAAAGTTGTTAATTTTTAATATTATTTTAAATACTGATAATGATAATTTTAATATGAATATGAATATTCCCTTTTTTCTTTACATTTTTTCTGTGATACGGAAACATTTTCGTTTCCTACTGAATTTTATAACATTTGTAATAAAACAACATAATAAATGAAACAAATATTAATTAAATTTAATGTACAACATTTAAAAAACATTATTTGATACAACAATTATTCAGTATTATTTGTGGGAATACAAACAGACTGTAGTTGGAAAAGGAAATGAAATTTTTCAAGAAAAAATAATTCTTATAAAATTCACTGTTAGAAGAAAAAAAAAATTCCATAATTGGGTAGCATTTATAAATTTTTAAAATTTATGTAAAGAATAACGTAATCATATGTTAGAATTTCGGATTTTTTTTTTTTTAATGACAGTGAAATTCAACGTCGTTTGGGCAATCAGCAATGGTTACAATAATTTAGAATGTCTTAACTCATATTTTAATTTTCTTTATTCAGTTATAAAAATCAAATTAATTAAATTTTTTAACTGACATTTTTTAATCTAATTAATTAAATTTTTTCTTAATTATTAGTTTCGAAATATATATCTATAAATTATTTGGTGTTTATATATTACTAACCATTAAATAAATATTACATTTCACTGAAAAATATTTAGCAGAGTAAACAAAACTTAATGATTGAGATTGAAGAACAGAATATTTTACTTTGAAAACTTTTCTATTCGGTAGCGCAAAGGTTTTTATTTTTTTTTTATTTTCCGTTATGAAAGCATTCCACTTCAATACCAAAATCATCCCAATTCCATTTCCGCTAAGTTTTAAGCTTCCGCTTTAAATCACCTGTACGAGCAAGCATTCACTTGTGCCATCTATCGACTACAATTCGAACTACACATGCTCTTCGCGGCTTTACATTCCGGAAAATGGTACGTCTAGTTGCAGAATTCGCCAGCAAACCGGAAATTAAGCGAGAGTTTCGGTTTTAATTTGCCCTCAGGAGTAGAGGAATTAAATTTGTGTAACTGTTTGGGCAAACACTGGATTACACGTGCCTAAGATATAAATCTCCTGCTATTATTCACAATGAAGACATTAATAGAAATGGCGTTTGAGCTTATTGTGTTAGAATTTTGGAACTCTCAAACGCTTTCAATTAACCCTAATTTAATGGGATATTTATCTATGCTTGCAAGCCACAGCCTCGCTGTGGTGGTGGGCCAATTAATTATTATAATTGGGTTATTAGGATTTAGGATTCCAAATTTATATCCTGCAATAATAAAATTTTGCTTTATTAGTATTGCTGGTTATTAGTTTTATATACTAATTATTCAAGCTTTAAGGGATTTTGTATTGAATTTTAGCTATAACGGCGTCCACTAATATATATTATGTGTGTGATATATAAAGCGTGCTAAATATATAATGCTAATTTGTTGCTGGTATTATGTATTTGCCATATTTTATACATGCCTGGAACCTTGCGATTTATAACGCATATTCGGTATCGTTTACTATATATGCATCCAGATTACTTTGGAGGTTTAAAATAATATACAACACAGAACATGAAAATATTTTAATTCATGTTCATATTTATAATCCGGAGTCTAATTTTTTTAATGAAAAATAAGAATAAGTCATATGTGACTATAGTATAAAACAGGGGTGGCCAACCCAAATGATCTTGAGGGCCACTTTGGAAATGCATCCTAACTCCGTGGGCCGTATATTATATTATATATCCCCCTATTAGATTTAGACCCACTATAGGCATTTTCGGAGAGAAAAATTGAAACAAAATGAATTATTATTATTGTGTTTACTATTATTCTTACGTGAAGCATCGATAATATAATAATGATGATCCTAAACGTACATTGCAAAGAAATATATAACACAAAAAATGAAACATAAATTATATATAAATATAAAGAAAATAAAAAAAGATGAAATCATTAAAAAATATTTATTTTCCTATTGCGATATTTGTTTCTCCACTCTTTTACTTAGCTTT
>BPLQ01008882.1:0-68522 GCA_021605075.1 Caerostris darwini
TAGTAATATTTTTTCATTCTGATTTTCACTCGACTTTATATGTCACGGATTTGACAGATTAATTGCAAATATGCAATTAATCTGTCAAACGGAATATTGCAATATTAGCCTCTGTAGTTCACAACTAACCTTTTGCATTTTTTTATCAGAGGTCAGTGTTTCGATTCAATTTCGTTGCTGTAATTCATAGGCATCCGTTATAAGCATTTAAGCATCGCAAATTCCTTCAGCGTAAATGACTTCTGGATCTTTCCAAAAATTTAATATTTTTGATTTCATGGATTCCTCTTTCTTGTGACTTTATTAGTTCCTTAGCTACAGAAAACTAAAGATAAATTAATTATGTCTAGCATGCATTCCGATCTATTATTTTAAGTGATCTTCCTTCGAAGATTTAATAGGAGTTGATAATCTTCCTTCGAAGATGTTGTAGTTTTCGAATGTCAGCCATTTTGATCTAAGATCATTCACAGGTTTGCCAATGCGATTATTAACTAACATTTCCCCTGACTGAAATTGAAAATTACAGCCCATTCCCTTTCTTTGAACTCAACTGAAGTTCTATGGCCTTAGATTTATGGTGCCCATTCTTCTATAGGCACTGGAGCTTTCGGTTCGGTTTTGCTTGTCTGGTTTCAAACTGGGCATCTCTAGCTATGAACCAATCAGCTTCGATCCTGATTTTTTTTTTGTAATGAAACGGTATTCTGATTTTTCTATGTAATTCAAATATTAAATTTTTGTATTAACGTAAAAGTGCGAGGTATTAAAAGTAGCAATTCTTCTGAAAAAGGTTAAAATGTTTTTTTTCTCTTTAAGCCAATATAAAATGATATATACACAATTATTTTAGTCGTATGAAGTGTTTAAATGACATACTAAATTTTAAAACAGTCTGCTGTATATTTATTTTGTTCATGATTAAAAATTAAAGTTTGTGCTTTTATCTTTTAGAAATATGTTTCCTCCCAATATTATCCAAGCTTGTCTCAAACAGGTAAATATGAAGTTTTACATATTTTTTAAAATATCTTTGATAATCTCTATATATCTGTGTTCAAACATGACAGACAGCTGTCATAATAAAATAATATTTATGTTTTTTGTGCGAATCATTTTAACATTAATTTATAAGTAATTGAGTTCCCTCCAGTCTCATTATAACTAATTTTAATTAATTTTGTTGGTAATGTTTTTTTATTTGATTAAAAGATTAAATTTATTAGAATTAATTAGTCTATAAAATTTATTAGAATTAATTAGTGTATAAAATTTATTAGAATTAATTAGTCTATAAAATTTATTTAGACGTTGAATTACTATCCTTTTATTTGCTTTATTTTAAGACCTGTTTTGTTTCAGTATACGACTGTACTCAAGAAACCGAAAGATTTTAATGAAACCGGAAATGATACAGGTGAGACTTTTAATTTAATTATTATGGCTGTTTTGCTTTACAAAAACCGACGTTGCGATCATAAAAAAAAGTAGTATTTCATTCAAAAAATGGTACTTTTATTTCAACGGGACAAATCAAAGTAACAATTTCTTACATAAATAATTTTGGGAAACTTCTACTTTAGTGCGCTCAATTTTAGAATTCAGTTTTTCAGATTTATTTATATGTATGATTATTGTCTGACAACGAAGATGAATCAGTGAAGAATCAACCCAAGTTCAATTCATTCAATTTCGTCAATCATGGTGGCTATCTCGATGAACCGATACTTCACGTTGACGACTAAAATTTTTTAATAAGTAAATAAAAATATAAATTAGTAGCATTAATTAATAAGTAGTAGTAATTATTAAATTATTAATTAGTAGTATAAAAACATATGATTAGTATATTTTTCTGAAACATAAACGTAGAAAAAGGAAAATTATAAAAAACGATCAACGTTAACGTTTCAAAGTTATATGAATAGCAAAGCGTATAAACATAATTGCAAGAATAGAAAGTTAATTTATTTTTGCTTACACGAATCACGTTTGTCCATTCATTACAGCAGGAAAAATGTTTTTGTACGCTACGTCATCTTTTGAAGTGCCTTGCATCAAAACTGACTCTTCTTTTATTAGGTAAGCGCTATAATGCTAAACACGTTCTCGTGCATTATCTGTAGTCATTATGAAGTTCCTAAATTAGCTATACACGTTTCGATATTTCCCTCGGATACATAAAACGTGCCTTACTATAATCGACGAGATAAAATCAGCTACCTATTAGTAAAAGAATAATCTCATTAATTATTTTTTATGCATTTTCTGAACTGCACTACTGAGAAAAAAAACATTGAATAACGATAACACTTAGAAGATGAAAGAAATATAATGAGTCAGTATGTAATAAGCACGAAGATTTTACTGTCTTATTTTGAATAGGAATTATTATATCATGCCGATGTTGCGTAAAATTTGAATGCAACGGGGATTATTTCTTTTTAATATCATTTGAGACATCGGTCATTTAACAATTTTTTATTACTGTATTTGTGATACAGGAGAGTTGCATATTTAAAAATTACAAATGGAATAAAATTCGACTGGATACATAGTATATTTGTAATGTAACGTCTCGACCTACATTAGACCTCTAACGGCTTCAAAAAGAGTGTTAATTTCAGGTTCATGAGAACACTTTAAGTATCAGTTCAGACTCTTGCATTTTATTTTATTTACAAACATTATGTATAAATACAGAACTCTATTTACAAAATTTTAATATCAAATAAATTGTATCAACCGAAATAAAATATAGTAACATATTACTTCATGTTTTCATTTGTATTTTCAGTAAAATGGATAGTCGGAGGAGGAAAATCTTAAATGTACATGAAGTTTTTACCTCTTTTCATTTCTCCCTAGATCTGCGGCAGTGGGAAATAACCGGCAGCATGGAAGGCAGCACCAACATCTTGGGCCTGGTGGTGTTCGCCATCGTCCTGGGCATCGTCCTGGGGCAGATGGGCAACAAGGGCAAGCCGCTCCTCAACGTCTTCATCAGTCTCAGTGAGGCCATCATGAGGATCACCAAGATGGTCATATGGTGAGTAGAAACCCGTTTGGTGATCATACTGAGTGCCTACAATCTGTTTTAATGTCATGACATCTTCACTCTCCTACTCTAACTTATCACTGGTGTACAGTCATTGCTGAGATGTTGCATGAAAAAAAAACTTAAAATAGGTTCAAAAGTTTGACAGATTGTTATTGGCATTTTATTTAACTCTGATTGTAACCCTGAAGCCGTAATGACACCAAAGTTTTGAGCGATGATAAGTGATACGCCAACCAATCACAAATCTTAGGGGAAGCACACTGAGGTTTGTGATTGGCCAACGCTTTACGTCTCGCCGCTCAATGTCTTAAAGGGAATGTGGCTCAACTTCTTGGCACTCTTGAGCCTGATGGCCGAGTGGCTAGCGCTCTAGTGCTCTATACCACAGGTTTCGAGTTCGAGTCCCGGTGGTGCCATATATGTATGTAGTGGTTCGGAATTCACTTACAACTGTATGTCCCGGTCTAGTAGGATCGTAGAGCTCTGCGGGGATTAGTGTTACTCGCGTTCGTAGCCTATCTTCAAAGCTACACGTGCTTCCTGAGTAGTGCTAAATGAGTAACGTCGGTGCACCCCTTGCTTCTGCCATAAAGATAACTACCTAAGTATTTTCCAGCTGCATTAGAAAAAAAACTTCTTGACGCCCTTGGCCACATGTATGGACATTTAGTTTTTTATATTTATAATTAGTATACGTAATAAAAAGAACAAAATTCTGATAACAAAATTATTCACTACAGCATCTCTCAAGGAGAAAAATACAAATCTTATGCTATGGCTGCACTGCTAACGGTATTTACGGTGTATGGTTAAGAATATAAAAATAACGTAAAGTGGTATTTCGACTGTTTTCAAACTTTCTTGAATGGTTATAAAAAAAATTAGTCCTAAATTTTTTAAACACTTTGCTTATATCCTCCATTTTTTTAATATCAAAAAATTTTATCCACTGAAATAAAATATAGTAACATTCCATCCTGTTGTAATATATTTCAGTAAAATTGATGGTTTTTATTTACGTGAAAATTCTTAAATGTATATTAAGTATGTATATATTATGATGTGTATGTAATGAAGAATAATATGTAATATGAAGAAATATATCTGAAATCTTAAATGTATATTTGAACAAATCGTTCATATTTTATAAAACTAATACCAGATATGTTAAATATATTTTTATTTTAATCATTAATGTCCAGATTAATAATGAATGCTAATGAATCTATGAAATCATTTCACTTACAAATTACTATTACACTCAGCTGTAAAAATGTGGGCGTTATAGGGTTTTTTCCATTCATTTTTATTGTTTTCCTCATTTCTTTTTTCAATTCTTAATATAAAATACTTAAACCGTAATAAATAAAAATTTCCCCACACTGTAAAAAAAATTGTCCTTGAAGTAGATAATTATTAAGTTTGCCCGTAATTCAAAAATATCTCTAATAAAAATTAGTGTATATTAAAAAGAAATGGCTTTCTTTAGAAAGATTCCTAACATGTTTAAGTCCGAGTATTTGCAACATTTAATATCTTCAATTAAAATAAATTACTAATTAAACTTTTAGTTTAAATTTTAAAAACTGTGATTTTTTAATGGAATAAATCTTGCATATTTTTGCCTACTACATTGTCTTTTATATCTTAATTCCAGCCTGTCTCCAGTGGGCGTTTTCTTCCTGGTGGCAAGTAAGATCGTGGAGATGGAGGACTTGGCCGTCGTCGCCGGACAAGTGGGCATGTATTCGCTGAGCGTTCTGGCTGGAATCCTCATCCACGGATTCATCGTCCTCCCCTTGCTGTACCTGGTGCTGGTGAGGAAGAACCCTTACACCTTCCTGCTGAACATGGGACAGGCCTTGGCCACTGCTTTCGGAACTGCTTCCAGGTGAGCACCTTGTTTCAGATTTTAAATGTACAGATGTAAACTTGTAAACTTGCTACATACGGAAAAGATAATGATAAAGAAAGTAATGAAATAATGATCAACCAATTGATTCTCTTTAAAGCACTACTTTCATGCTTCGCCATAAAATCTGGTGGTTTAGCTTAGGTTTTCATATTAAAAAAGTCTCGTTAAGCAACCACATTCAATAGCGAAGCCACATTTAATAGTTTGTACTTTAGTAAATAAATGGAGAAATTAAATAAATAGAATGTCAGGGATTAAGTGGGGGAAAATAATTGCTAATTGTTGTTTGTCTAAGTTGAGAAAGATACACAAAATATAAAAATATTTTTCTCGGCTTTTTTTTTCATGTAAAGATTTTTTTTTTTTTTTTTTTACTACTGTCATAGCTTTTAATAATCGACTCATGGCAAACTTCTAATTATTTCTAGAATCTTAGCCAACTTTCTGATAATTTTAGCCTTCATTTATTACAATGTCAATTTTTGCTTTTCTCATAATCAAAAGCTTTTTCACAATAAATCAAATCAATTAAGAAATTTAAAAACAATAAATATAGTACATATTTAAAAAATATGGATTTCAACTGCCCAATCATAAAATTTATATTTTGCTGTAAACCACAGCGTATGAAAAAACTAGTTATAGTATTCCATATTCACTAGAGTGTTCTGTTTTTGGTAGAAATTCGTATTCCATTTAACATCGTGTATGACCACTACAAAGGCAGAATAAGAATTTGCAATTTTTTTTTCTTTCTTTTTGAGGTATTACTGATTTTTATGTTTGTAACACTTTTTGAAATGCAAATACTTCCAAACCTATAAATGTTTTATAATGATCTTGTATGAAGGAATACCAGTTTCTGTGAAATTGCAAACTTTAAGAGTTTCAACTGTTTGTCATATTTTATAAATTTAGAATGTACTAACCACATTTAAGTGTTTTTTTTTATGTAATATAATTATTATCTTGTCCATTATTAATTAGGATAACTATATTGTATAAAATCTAATGCATTGTCTGTTTTGAAAAATTAAAAAAAAAATCATTATAATTATTTTGAAATGGTGCATATATCTTGGGGAAAAAGTTTTAAAAAGTTAGAATGAATGTGACAAAAATAATGTTAATGAAAATGTTTTAAATTATATTAACCCTTATTTAAAGCAATTGACATTATATATATATATATATATATATATATATATTAAAGCCAACGGCCGTACCATGCTGAATATACCGGTTCTCGTTAGATCACCGAAGTCAAGCATCATTGCGCGTGGTCAGTACTTGGGTGGGTGACCACCTGGGAGCACCGCGTGCCGTTGGCAAATTTGGGACCTGAATGACCGAGTGTCTGGCGCTCGGTGCCACAGGTTTCGGGTTCGAATCCCTTCGGTGCCATGGATGTTTGCAGTGATTCGGAATCCATTTTAAGCTGTAGGTCCCGGTCTCCTATGACTGTAAGAGCCTCACGGAGCCAAAGTCAGACTTCTACCTACGGGTGCTCCATCACAACAGAAGCTGCTTCCTTCCCCTTCAATCATGAGTACGTATGGGCTCGTGGGCTTGGCCAGCCAAGTGGGATAAGAAACAACAACAAATATATATTAAATTCATTCACAACAAAACAGCGTATTTCGGAATGTTTCTTTCAATAAAATCATGTATATCAACTACTTTTAGACGATATATGTTTCTAAAAAGGTAATTTAATATATAGTAATTGATTAACACTATTACCTCAATAGTAAGAATCCACCATGAATTCACACGACAACTTTACAGCGGACCGCATGCGGAGTGGACAAGTGAAAAGTTCAAATAAACTGGATCCACCATGATTTCGCAATAGAACTATGTAATGGATCGCTTGCGAAGATAAAATGTTTAAATAAATTTGACTCGAGATGTGTAGCAACCGTAGAGTGTTCGATCGTTTTAAAAATTACAAGTTAGCTAGTTGTAGTTTAGTCATTGCTTTGTGTTGTAGAAAATAAATCATATATTTTTGTCAGCATCGTCTATCAATTCTAACATTTCTAAAATTCTACTCTCGTGAAACTTGCAGATGACGCAGAATTTAAATAACGCCCTTTCGTCTTCAACGACCAGAATCTGTACTTCAAGGATGCACAAAGTAAATATTAATGATGGAACAAATCTGTGCACATTATATCTATATGACGCGTCTGTATTACATTTATACATAATCCTGCACTGAAAAAAAAGGGAATACTCTAAAAATAAATCCTAGCTTTGTAGGTCAATACATGATACTCAAATTGCCCAAGTATTTATGATTAAAAAGAAAATTAGAAATAACCTGTTTCTTATATTAAAAAGAAAACATAATTTTTTTATAATTTTATTTTTTGCTAAGCCTTTTATGTTTAGAACTTCATTAGTTTCAGCTTCATTATTTTCCATAATCAGAGAAGGACTTTATAGATATTCTTGCTTACATTATGCAAGTAATGTTGTTATGCATTTTATCGAGTTATCTGTCTGTAAAGTATTACATGCGGTTCCTAAAGTTCTTGTTATTGATGGAGCCTGTTCTCTGTCGTAGCTCTGCCACCCTGCCCATCACCATGACCTGCCTGGAAGAGAACAACAACATCGACCCCCGGGTGTCCCGCTTCTGCCTGCCCATTGGGGCCACCATCAACATGGACGGCACGGCCCTGTACGAGGCGGTGGCGGCCATCTTCATCGCCCAGGTCAGGGGCATCTCCCTCTCACTGGGAAGCATCATAGCCATCAGGTAGGCACTTCTCATGCTGAAAATTCCACGATGAAATGATTCTATTCTAGGGGAAGTAAGAGACATTCAAATTGTACAAAGTGGGTGGCTATTCAAATTCATTTTTATCTAGTTATACCATTAGAGTTCTGCATTAATTTTTTATTCTCCACAAAATTAAGTACAAATAAAAACATTTAATTATCTCTGTTCATCTAAATTCCGTAGTTAGAAATTGAATCGCCTGAGTTTAAAACTGGGATTTAATTGCTCCACATTCAAAGGAAATGTGCGTTAACTTTCAGACTTAAGACAGGAAATGAAACTTAGCGCACAAATTTTATTATTCAAATCAAAATGATACAAAACACTACTTAATGTTTAATTAAGCAACTATTTTTGCACTTTTTTTCTATTAATAAGTTGACAAAATTTTTTTTTTTAAATATATGTAATAAAATACAAACTTGAATTTTTCGAATTAACACTTTTTTTTTCGGTCGTATATTCGTATATATATTTTTCAGTCGTTTATATCAAATATAAACATATATAAAACAAATTGCTGCTTTCTTATTTATTTTTGAAATTTCTCCTAGAAAAGCAGTTTTTTTTTTCAATGTTGTGTAATTTTGTTTTGTTGTAATGTTGCGTAATTTTCATAACATGACCTACTACAAATCGGCATCTAAAATCAATTGGTTATTTTTGCACAAACATTTGTATAATATCCTTTAAATATACAAAAACTATTTAATTTTATTTTTAGATCCGAATATAATATAAATTATTTAAATTTTCTTTAAAAAATTAATAGATTCTAAATAAGTTGCTTAAAAAGTTAATTTTCTCTTCCAGTATCACTGCCACAGCTGCCAGCATCGGTGCAGCCGGTATTCCGCAGGCCGGACTGGTTACCATGGTGATGGTTCTGAATGTGGTCGGCCTTCCAGCTGAAGACGTCACTCTCATCCTAGTGGTGGACTGGATCTTGTAAGTAGACAATGGCTGTCACGCATGGCCAACTTTTCCTATAGGCTAACTAGGCTTCAGTCTAGGGCCTCAAGATCAAGAGGGGCCTACATTCAGATTGTTAGCAAAATTAAAATGACACTATTCTAAAAACGCTAAACACTAAAACACTGAATCAAAAATAAGGAGAAATTCTACACATATGAATAATAAACTAACTTAATAAGGAATTTACAAACTTAAAAATGGGAGGTGAAAGGGCCTCATAAGTGGAATAGCCTAGGGACTCTTTTCATCTAAATCCTGCTGTCACATTTCGCTTTATTTGCCAATACTTATAATCAGGTGAATTATTGTAATTCTACGACGGGCAGCGTACATTGCTAATTCAACCATCATAATTGAACATCTCTTTTGTATATTAATATCGATTTAATTTTATTAAATTCGCGAAACTTTTTTTGGATTCATCGATGCTTCCTAAAGAATCGGAACGGCCTGGTGGCCAATTGGCTAGCTCTCTGGCCTTTGGTACCACAGGCTTTAGGTTCGAATCCTGGCGGTGGCATGGATGTTTGTGAGTGACTCGGAATCCACGTTAAGTTTGTAGGTCCCAGTCTAATTAGCCTAAAGTATGCACAAAATGACCGTAGAGCGACAAACCAAATCAAACTTAAAGTGTCAGTATTTCATTATAAATTACAAGAAAATAGCCAGACATTTTCTCTAAATCCGCGGAATTTTAGTTGAGATATCATGTTAACAAATAGCCTAAACATGTTTACAAAAGAATCATGTTCAGGCTTAATTTTTAAGTAAGATTTTTTGCAATTTATAGAATGTATATATGATTTTGATTTTTATGTGGTTATTTGTTTATAATAATAATTCTTACTTCTAGTCTGTTGGCGAATCCATTTTCTTTAATAAAATTCTTTAATATTGATCCTATCAACGCTATATATTGGTAAATTTTCGATAATTAAAGTAATTCTATGTTGAACCCATTGAAAAACGTACTTGTCTGGATACGATCTTTTACAAAACACCATATTTAATTATTCATAATTTATATAGCTTATTGTCAAAAATTTATATATTTTATTCTCATTTTCTCACTAAATGTAAAAGCAATAAGAATTTGAAAATAACACACGAGAAAGAAAATATTTGTAACCGTATAACTTGAAATCCGTACATATCAATAGTGCTTCCTAAATTCCTATAAAAATTTATCTATATTGCACAAATATTCAAACACCTAACGAATTTATCGATTTTTTGCAAAATATTTATATTTGCATAACGTGTCGTTAGTCGCCTTTTATTTTTAATTTTACCAGGCACTATATGTACAACACAGCAAATAAAAAATACAAATAACACTTAACTTACGGTAACTAAAGCAGAAGAATTTGTTTAGGCATCGGTCTAACCTTATCAAACCAAATGTAAAAATGAAAAGATACTTTTGTAATTTATATATATAACCTCATTTTTTTTACTATTTCTGAAGTTCTATCAAAATATATAGTTCTATCATTTTATAATGAATAACACATAACGCTATTGAAAGTCGACCACTTCTCAGCCATGCAAATGAGTTAAACCAGAAGTGTCCGACTCGTAGCTCGGAGACAACGTGCGCCGCTGGGGAGCATTAAGGCGTTAGATCTCAAGCAAGCAGGAGAGAATAGAGAGTTTTTGCATACCGTATTTTTTTCTCCCTAGCACGCATGCTCATAGGAAACATTATTACAGATACGCATGCGCAATTTCCTATGAGCATGCGCGCTAGGGAGAAAAAATACGGTATGCAAAAACTCTCTTAAAAATTTTTGATTTAGGGTGCTTTACAATGGGCTGTAATTAAGTCTAGACAGTGGCTGAGTTTCGTAGTCTGAAGTACGATTACACTTTAAAATATAAATGTTATTCGTAATGGATGAACCTTGTTGCATAAATTATTTATTTCATTTTTAATATGAGGATGGCGCATAAACAGTTAAATTTAGTAGACCCTGATTACTGTCTATTATCTGATACGGAGTATAAAAAAAAAATAAACATGCAAAAAAAAAAGTTTTCTATTGTGTTTTATGTTATAAAGTTCATATTTTTAAGTTTGTTGCTTTTTATATTAAAATCTCCAACTCCAACTCGAGGCTCAATGGCAACGCTAGTGAGCAATAGGGGTACTACTACTATCTCACACCACATCACTGTGCCTTGAGCTGAGTTGCCCCTTTACAGTTTGGGAATGGTGTGGGTGAGATGTCTGATCGGGCTCCGTGACTCTCTACGATCTTGTTAGACCGGGACCTACGATTTAAAGTGGATTCCGAACAACTACAAACATCCATGGCATCGCCAGAACTCGAATCTGAACCTGTGGCACCAGAGTTAGGCCCTTCAGGTCCCGAGCATTAGGGCTGATGTTCCATCCACTGACCGTTTTGTTGTAGACACTGTTTCAAAAAACGATGAGACTCGATGGTGTTTGGGTCCAGCATTTTGTCTCGTGAATCGGACTACCTGGTGAGAGTTTCCTCCCATACTATACGCAAATGCGGGGTACTCCCCCTTAAAAGTCCACCCGGAAGACATTGCCCTCCTTCTTTAACGACTCGGAGCCGAGTCATGGACACTTCTACCTATGGGTGCAATATGAGCGTTGTGGGGGTAGTGTTACTCGCGTCCGTAGCATATCTTCAAGCGACACAGGCCTCCTGGGTAGTGCTAAGTGAGTAACAGCAGTGCAGCCCTTGCTTATGACATAAAGATTAACTGTCTTTGTATTACCAGCTGCATTAGAACAACAACGTATTACGTTTGTAAATGTGTTTCTATCGATACTTCACAATGTAAAATCGACTTCTGTGGTTCGATATCGACCAATTTGGCGGCCATTAAGTTAATTTGAAATATATTCTTCCTAGAGAAAAATATTTTTTCTCCAAATCTATCGTCAATAGAGCAGCGGGCCTGATGGCCGAATGGCTAGCGATCTGGCGCTCGTCCCTACAGGTTTCGGGCTCGAGTCCCAGCGAGGGCCATGAATGTTTGTAGTGGTTCGGAATCCACTTAACCGTAGGTCCCGGTCTAACACGATCGTAGAGCGTTGCGGGGGTATTGTTACTCTGCATCCGGGGTGTTGTTCCATAGCTTATCTTCAAGCTACACTCACCTCTTGGGTAGTGCTAAGTAAGTAATGTCGGTGCAGCGCTTGTCTTAAGGCTTCGAAGACATCAAAGGTAGTCTAAGTGTTTGCTAGCTGCATTAGAAAAAAAATCGTCAATAGTGAAAGGAGACTACATCATATAAGAAATCACACATGCTTTGGCTACTTTTTGGGTTATAATTTCATTCAACAAGTAATTAGTTTGTATTTGTGTGACTTACATCAATCTTATTTCCACAGGGACAGATTCAGAACAACCATCAACGTTTTGGGCGATGCTTACGGATCCGCCATAGTCGCCCATTTTAGCAGAGATGACCTGCAAGAACTCACCTCGGAAGACCAGCAGCAGCACACAGAAATGACCACTCTCTGAGAGAACTTGGCGATTCTGCTTGGCGGAAAACGCGACTACAATCAGAACTTGGCGAGTGCAAGATGTCTGATCAGATGCCGCAGTACTTAACGGAAGGACTCACAGAGAGAGGACGTTTTTGTGAAAAAAAGACTTTGTAAATCATTATTGAGATCATAAAAACTTTTTTTTCTGTTTTAGTTTAGTTGAGAATAGAACTTTGTTGGACTTCTCAAGTTTTGTCTTGATGGCAGTGCGCACTTATGTGGTGTAACTTATTTATACTGGGGCAAAGTAACACGCGAAATGAAAACTTTTTTGTGTGTGTATATGTACATAGGCAGTACTTTTTTTTTGCATCACTTTATATGGGCGTTTTAATAAAAATATTCAATAAAGTGTACTGTTTCTTTTTTTTTTTTTTTTTTTTAAGCATGCAATGTTAGTGATTGTTTTTTTAATTTTAATAAAAAATATTTCAAAAAAATTTAAAAGTATCATTTTTGTGAATTAATCGTAATACAAATTTTGATACATTTATTTAAAACAATCAATGGAAGAAATATTAAATGAATATTTTTTTTTTTAACAAATTACTGTAAATAAAGGTTTATTTTTCTACTAAGCTTTGTTAAGATATAAGATTTGAGGATTACTTACAAAAATTATTTGGTAGTTCTATTTGATAGCCAAAATTAAAACTGTTGTTATGTTCTGCTATTACAGTAAAATATACATAATTGAATATTTATATACACTTTATTGAATATTTTTATTTACTATTACAACAAATAAAAATATTCAATAAAGTGTACTGTTTTTTTTTTTTTTTTGTTTTTGTTTTTTTAAGCAGATTCCATGCTATGTTAGTGATTATTATTTCTTAATGCTAATAAATAAATATGTCAGAAAAAAACAAAAACATTTTTCGTGTGAATTAATCATGATACAAATTTGATGCAATCAATAGAAAACAAATTAGATGAATATAGTTTTAAATAAATTACTGTAATAAATTTTTAACAATTACTGTAATATATGCTGTAAATTTATATTTTTCTACTATGCTTTATTAAAATTTAAGATTTACAATCACAAAAAAATTATTTAGTAGTTCTATTCAATAACCAAAACTAAAACTGTTTTTATGTTCTGCTATTACAGAAATTTAATTAAAAAATATAAAAAATAACTTTATTACATATTTTATGTAATATTAAAAAAAAAACCACGACAAAATTAAATATGGATAACACAAGACTTTAATTTTTATAATGTATTAAATTAAGAATATATTTTCTATTTTTTGTATGTAAGATCTTTTATATCATGCTATGTAAATACTTGATTTTCACATTTTTGGGGTGATAATAAAAGCATTCCAAATAAATCTTATCATTGTACTAAAGTAAATAAATTTACCCGACTTATTGCATCGTTTGTCTTTTTTTTAAGAAAGCTTATCAAATATCATTTCATATATATGTAGTGCATTTACAAATATTTAGGGTTATTTTTTTAAAACCGTTTCCAGATAACTTGGCTAACTTTAATTGACAACTTTTATTGTTATTATGAAACCTCAATAGCTCTTTCTAAAATATAATTTTCTGTTTTAAAGATACACTCATTTCCTTATTAACATTAAAAGATACATGTTGTTGTTATCGTGTCCATGGATTTAAAATATAATTATGTATGTTAGATCAAGTCAAAAGTCTTCTCGATAGCGGCCGCTAGCAATGGCGCCGCTTCACTCTACAGGACTTCTCTTAAGTTGGCCTCGATTGGCACCATACCCAATTGCAAAACATGTGGAGTGAGTACTAGAATGTGCTTGGGTGTTAGGAAAGCGTTGCGGCAATTTCTACAGGGGATGTATTCCCTGGTCTTGTCTGGGAGAATCTTCATCCCTCTGTAATGATTAGTTCTGAGTCTGCTAATAGCTGATGTCAACTTCCTAGGGCAGTTGAAGTCCGTGATGAGTGGCTTCTTAAAGTTATGAGGAATGAGTCGGATTTTGGCAACTGCGTTAGCATCTGCTAGTGTGATGGTAGTCCTTGGGTTGATCATTGTCCCTGGCTTCTTTGGCTAAAGAGTCAGCGTATTCGTTGCCCTCAATGTTGACATGGGCAGAAATCCATTGAAGATGACATGATTTGCCTATACAGTGTAGAGTCTCTAGCAGAACATTTATCGCAGAAGTGATGTTAGTGTCTCCATTTTTAATTGCTTCCAGAGCCGACTTGCAGTCAGAAAAAAATCACTAACCCGTCAGTAAGGCCTGAGATATTTGAGTCATTTAGATATAAAGCGACAGCCTCTTTAATTGCTATGAGCTCGCTGGTGAAATTTGAAGCATTCATTCATTATATTCACTTGCAATTAAGATTGCTTTTATCTATGAGGCCCATGATGCTGTAATAGATTCGAAAGTTCAGTAAGAACTTTAATCAAGTTTTTCAAATGATAGACAATTTTTTTTTCAACAAATTTTTGATTGGAAATTAAATTTGGTGCCTTGCCATTTTGTCTCCTGTTCAAAAGTAATCTTATACTTCGGTGAAAAATTTGAAACAGAAATTTAGTTTTCGGAAATTTCTAGCAAAACCCATACTGATCTTAAAAAAAATTAGTCAAAGAAATAATTCACGAGGACTTCGTTCCCGATCATTTTTTGTGTGTGTGTGTGTGTGTGTGTGTGAATAACTTTATATATATATATATATATCTGTGGTCAAGTGCCGCCACGATATGAGTTCTATATATATATATATATATAACGGTTATATATATATCTTAAAACGGTTGACTATACTCATCCTGTAAGAAAAATTACAATTATAAAGCTACAATATGAAATAAATGTAATTAAATTGATTGGTTAAAATATTGTACAAATGTGTGATACAATTCAAAAATGATTTTTCTTTTTTTTTTTTATTTCCAGGAGAATTTAAGTGAACAAACAGCAATGAAGAAACGGAACAGCGAAACACACTTATAAAAATTGCAAGAAATACGTCAGTATTTACTAATCATAGATTTAAAAAAAAATCAACATACACGTATTATATTAAACATGTACACTTCAAAACATCAGCATGCGAAATCGGTCCACTAAGTCTTGCAGGGGGCAGAGAAATACATGAAATGATTCCTATTAGTTTGAATGCGATTGGCTGAAAAAAAAAATATCTTTCCAAGTACTTATGCTTAGTTTATATTGTGACTAACGCAGGGTTACTCTTTTCATTATAATGTATAAATTTCTTTCTGAATTACCACACCATCCATCAAATACTTTTGGTTTGTTTAATTCATCGAGGAGCTCGTTCAACTTAGAATGATAAGCCATTCCTGTCGTGAGAAAGAAGTAATATGATACTGAGAGGTGAAATTTCAACAGACAAGTGAAATTGACGCTTTGTCAAAATTGCCACTGAATTAAACTACGAGTATTTTTCGAAGAAATGGCTAACATATGTCGTGAGACTAATGTCGACTCCTCGCTATTAAGACAAAGTGGCACTACTATTTTTAAACTGGTACTTTCATTTTAGTTGACTTCGCTTAGTAAATATGGATATATGATAGATTATAAGTCTTTTAAATTCAGAAAAAAATTTAATTCGTTTTTTAGAAATGAAATTTTTCTATTCATTAAATAAACATAAAAAAATTAAATAAAAGATTTGGAATAAATGCCATAATCATGGTGCCATCGCAAGATTTGGAATGAGTATCACGAGAGATAATTATAAAAAATGCAGCACATTATATGGATTTCTTTCAAATACATACATAAACTTCCATGCAAAATCAAAAACTCAACCACGTCTCAAAATTTCTACAAAGATATTTTTTTAATAAGATCTGCTATAGTATTGATGATAAACCTTTTAATGTTTTATCAAACTGTAGTTCTCATAATTTATAATGACATTATAAATAATTACTAACTGACTCCCTGGCACTACAATTCATGTTGGATCGTGGCCATCTACCTATTGGCAGGTTCCGAAACAGGAGATATTTTCCTTTTGTGGGGTATGGTTGTCAGCCCTGCGTCCAACGCTCTACAGTCATATTAGATAGGCACCTACTATTTAAAGTAGATTCCGAATCACTACAAACATCCATGGAACCACCGAACTGGAACCGTGTGTTCTAGCTCCAGAGCGCTAGTCACTTGGCCATCAGGCCCTCAATATAAATGTTACTTCAATGAAAAAAGTATATTTGACACCTTTGAAGAAATGATAATGCTAAAACTGCACAGACAATAGTGATAAATTCAAACCTGGTATCTCAAAGTACCAAGTCAAGTCCAGTCCTACCTGATCAAAATTAGTAACTGTGGACGATTAATTTGTAGGCATGAAATGTCCCATTATAGTATGTTAATGAAATTTCGATAAGAATTAGTAGCTGAATAGTTTGAAAAGTTAGTAATTACTGAGATAAAATGTAAGATGAATAGTTTGATGAATTCAAGCCTTAATTAAATTAATGCAATAAGAATACAAACCTGATCCAAATTGTTAATTGCACATCATCAGCTTGTATGAAATTGCACTCCACATAAGGCGTAATAAAATTTAGGAAGGTTTATAGTTTGAACAATTCTAGGCAAATAAGATATTAAATATAATCGAATCAGGAGGTACCTGCGAAAAAGAAATAAAATTATACCATTATTAGTATATCGAAAAATCAATGAAAAGTAACGGAATTTTTTAGATGAGCAAATCAGGTATGGATTTAATATGTATGGATTGAAAATTAGAAAAGGTCATGCCTTGAAATGAAACGTATGGTTGCTTTCCATATAATTTATTATATAAAATCCATACAATTTATTACATAATAATTGCACTATGAAGCATTTGGCATGACATAAAAAACTGATTTCTGTAGGATTTAGTTTTTTCATATTTTTAATAAGAGTTATTTTTCATATAAGTTAACCATCAGTTAAAACTCATTAACTCAAAAGATCATTAATCGTCATTATTTCAAAAATTTTAGATGCTGCAAGATGTATGCGCATAGTACTTTTATATATTATATTTATCGTATAATGTGTGTGTATATGTATTTTTTCCATAACTTTAACTGTCATTTTGGTGATACAATTTTTGAAAGTTATACAATTATGCCATTATAATTTGACTTCAGAATCTCATTGTAAAGTAGATTCACTTTCAAAATAATGCTAAAATAACTGTATTTTTTATTAGTTTTTTTTTTAAATGATTTAGTTTTGTTTGTATTTAAAGTTATCATTCACCAGAAAATAATCAATTTTTTTTTTTTTTTAAATTTTGCTTTGTACTCGGTTAGAGACAATGACAGGTTTTTTTTGAACATCGGTGTTTATGCTTATTTTGTTCCGTTTATGTATATCTTCAACAATTCACCGACTGCCCAGAGGGAGGGAGGAGCCTAACTGCCCGCTTTTACGTAATGAAAGAAAATTCTAGACAACTCCCACCATACAATCTGAATATTAATACTCTCTTAAAACTATCATTATTGTCAACAGGTCTCCTGTCTTCCGAGAGCAGTGATTATAATGAATTCATTTCTGCCAGCAGATTCGAATATTGAAACATCTTGCACGCTAGCTGAGTATCATTGGGATACGATGGTAACATCATACGGGAAGATGATGCACTGTGGCTAAAATTTTTAAGTAGCTGGTAAAAGGATATATAAAAAAAGGTCTGTGAGACTGGGTTTTTTATATATATATATATATATAAAGCTTGCCATCAATTTACATGTAATATATTACGAATAACCCCGACCTTTACATGTTTGTACATTCCTAACTTAATCAGTCAGGAAAAGAATACAATATTATAACAATAATACAAGTCAATAATTTGACAAAAGAAAAAATAAAGGGAGGGAAGCATTAGGATTCAATTCCAAGAGTAAAAATAGTGTCCGAGTAACGTAGCAGAAGAAGGACGTATTGTAGTACTTTTTTGTAGACTCCTGGAATGAAGTTAATCAGGTTTGTAAAAATGTATATTTTATATAATCTTCCAAAATGTTCCCAAAGTGTGTCGTCCTATAATGTTTTGAGGTAGTGATAGGATTTGGGATTGGAAATACAGTTTCATAGAGTGTGAAAGTCAAGCCGCATGTTCATGACACCTAATCCCTTATCCTGTTAAGTCGAATCTAGAAAAATGTTAAATGGCGTCCAAATATCCATAAAAAAATAAATTTTGCTATTTATTCATCATGAATGTCTTACTGATTTCAAAATAAAAACCCAACACTCAAAACGAAACCAAAACTAAATTAAAAATTTAAAATCTGGCAACAAGGAAGTTTATAAATAATCGAATTTGCTGACTGTTATTAAGGTTTTCATTACTTTGCTGTTTATGTTCCTTACAGGTAGAAAAATCTTTGTTTTTAATTAACATGCGAGAAACTTCTTGTTATTAACGTGATAAAATACCACTGAAATTAATTTTGTTTTAAATCCTATATTTTAATTCATTGCACAGTAAGATTTAAAAATTTATTTTAAAATTAGTCTTTTTGCATAGTTTTTTACTATCTAACTTTTTATTGTTTTAAATCTTTATTTTTATATATGTTAAAAAATTTTATAGTTTCTGTTATGTTCATTGTTAAAAAAAAAAAAAATACGTGCTACCAATATGTATACTAAGCTGCGTAATGGTGAGAAACTTATCAAATATTATCAAAATAAATAAATCATAGACAAGTTTAAAAAGTATTATTAATTTATTTGATAAGAGTTCCTTAAAAATTTGGGAATAAGTGTTTTACAGTGTCGACAGCTTCCAAAAATTATAATATAATAATTATGAAATGCAAGAATTTCGATGTGCGCGATAATTAAATTTCTCATAAATTTTTCTCTCTTAAATTTAATAAATGTGATTTTGATATAGTAAAGTTATTATTTTATATTTCTTTTTATTAATTATTTTATCTTTCTAACCTGTTACTGTTTTGTATTCTATTTTTATGTTTTAAAATTTATTTTATGCAGGAATGTAAGTAATAAACATTCAATAATGGGGGTGTTTGGGAAAAAATGTTATTATTAATAATCATAGTTATGTAATGTAAATTAGGGGAGGGGAAGAGGAAACCTATTAATTATTTAATAGGAAAATATTGGCATTAAAAATAAATAAAATAAAAATAATAAGATTTAAAGTTTTTAATTGAAATTTACGTATAACTTAGTTCTAACTTAATTTCAATTTAGTAGTTTGTAATTATTTAAAATAATATTTTATTTATTGGATTTTAATCATTTTTAAAATTTTTTATTATTTCCTGTAGTGCCATGAAAATTAGTTGACAATGGATGTTCCACCCAATCCTACATCTGATCCTGTACAGTCTATATTTGACAAAAGTATTTGTTTAACCAATTATTTTTCTAATACTTTATATACAGACTTTACAAACATTTAAAAAGTAGGGTATAAGATTCAAAATATCTGAATGTTTTCTCAAAATTGTTCTTCAATATTAATACTTCACTTAAATTTATTGTACTTTTATTAAATACATTTTAAAAAATGGAATTTTTAAACTGTAGCAGTCCTGGTGATTTTAGCAATTATTTGCTAGCATTTGGAGATAAGTAAAATAACATTTATATATAATTTAATTGACAAAATTCTGCAGATATATGATTGCATTCTTGTTTCAACAAGACAAGATTTTCAGTGCATTGACTTAATATGATGGCAGTTTTAATATGCCATTTTGCAGAGTCCTATAACCATTATATTATTTTGATAGCTTGCTTAATAAAACTTTTTAAATGAAAAAAGCTTGTTAGGAATATTCTTTTCAATTAAATATAGTACATAAAATATATATATAGTATATATTTTATTAAGGGAATATTTTTTTTAAAGAGCATGAAATAATTAGTAAATCTAAATATCCAGCTACTATCATCAAAACTTCAGGTTCTAATAAATTCATTATAATTTCAAAATAATTGCAAATATGAATTAAGTTATATTTTTATTGCATTTTTTATATTTAAATTTTAGTATTCTTCAAATCATGATTAAATCATTTTGCTTGTTTCTTAATTTTAAAGTTCACTGTAATAAATATAAAATGTTGCTGTAACACAAAAGTACTGAAGTCATTATGGTTTGTGATATTATTTAATTCTTCTGTTATTGCTTTCATTTGAAGATATTATAATTATAATGGTGTTGTCTTGAAGAGAGCATTGTTTACTATTTTACTATTTACATTATTTAAGTCAAAAGTTTTGAGAAATAAAAATTTGTAATTTATGAAATATTGACCCAGTTTCATGTTTACTATTTTGAGACTTATGTAATCCTGTTCTATAATATATTTATTTCTTTTTGTAGTAACTGGAGTTTTAAGTGCATATGGATGGACAATTCTTTTTTTTGTGGTTGTTGCAAACTTGATCTGGAGCCACTTATATCCTAAATATAAGAAATGGCGGGAAAGGCAAGAAAACGAAGAAAGAGATGCTCAATACAAAAAAGGCAATTAAATATTTAGTTATTTAAGTTAATTTAATATTTTAATTAATGGTGGAAATTTATCTAATTAATAATTTGATCTGGAGCCACTTATATCATAAATATCAGAAAAGGCTAGAAAACAAAGAACAAGATGTTAAATACAAGAAAGGCAATTATACATTTAATTATTTAAATTTTTAATATTTTATTAATTTAATGTTAAATTATTTATTTATTGAAATTCTGTGATTCAATATGTGGTTATTAAAATATATTTTAAATACATTTAGAAAGATTTTTCTGTAAATTTGAATTTATTTGGAAAAAGAGATTATTTAATAATATGTTAATATTATAACATTATTAATATATATCATTATTGTAATTTAAAATTTTGTTTTTCTGTGTATTGCACCTCCTTTAATTGTCCAGCTATTTATCTTCTTTTATTGTGTTCATAGCTGTTTCTTAGTAATATTAAAGATGCAATTTAACTAGGCTATTTATAATGTGATGTTTAATTTTAAAATATTTTTGCAACACAGATAAAAGTTTTGTGTAATATGGATTTAAGCTCCTTATAATAACACTATTAAATATATCAATATTGACATTTCACAATACAACTTTTCAAATTACTAATAAAAACCATGAATTTGCTGTTTCAACATATATATTAATCACCTTTAAGTAGAAAAGGCTATTTGTATACAAGGCAATTTGTATATATATGCAACATTAAAATAAAATTATTTAAAATAAGAACAATAAGGTATTTTCATTTATGTTTACATTGCTCATTTATATACATAATTACATAGTTTACTGAAATTTTCTCAAATTTTGAAAACTTTTCAATAAGCACATTTAATGACCTTCTTTTTTAATTCCTTCTATTAGCTCACACTCTCCCTATATTTATCTTGTTCAAATTTTCAATCGTTAATAAAATACTTTTTATTCATCCACTCAAGTTCAAATACATTTTTTTTAACTTGTAGGGGATTACACTTGATGTTAATACGGTTTTTTCAAATATTAAATTCATTAATTAAATTTAATTAATTAATTTGTTGTTTTTTTTAGATTTAAGTTGCATATATCTACCAATAGATGGCGCCAGATAAACTTTAAAAAATGAAAGAAAATTATTTATAAAGGACTTTTGCAATAGAGTGAAAAGAAAGTAGGAAATGACTTAAAAATTTTTTTTTTACATTACTTGTTATTCTTGACAATAAATAAGTAAATTGTACAAAGGTAATTAATTTTTCAAAATTTTATGATGTGACATTAAATAACAACATAGCAAATGCAATATGGATTTATGACAAAAAAAATTAACAAAACAGTGTCATCTATATTTAAATGACAAATATATTTATTTGACAAATTGGAGGATAATATAATATAAATTAAAAATATGTATATATATATTAAATGAATGGTAAATTCATAAATAATTCTGATTTCTGTCCCAGTTATGGAGGTAAGTTACATAAAAGATTTGTTTCTGATATAAGTACAAATAATTTTTGTTCTTTAAAGATAACTGATGCAAATATCAGATGCAATCTGACATAGTTGTAGCTCTTTACAGTTTTATATCATAAAGTGAATTAGCATGATTGCTTTACAGAAAATAAATAGTTATTGTAATTTAATATTATGCAAATTTATCTATCGAAACTCTTTAATTATTAAATTCTATGAGAAATAATTTTTTATCTTGCTTTTAATATTTTATTTTATTTCAGATCCATCGCTTTATATAGCTAGAGAAGAAGCAATGGCTCAGGCTCGACAGAGAATGCAAGAGAAACATGAACAATTGTCTCGGGAATATGAAGAAAGAATGAAAGAGGTAATTTTTTATTTTTTTGCTTTTGTATATTATCCAGATGTGTTGTATAATTTTTTTATGTATGTGAAATCACTAATGACCCATCAAATAATTTCTGCATTTTTTTATTTGGTATATATTTTTAAAAGATAATTATGAATTATTATGATTATAAAAGAGCAAGTTTTTTATACTGAACTAAAGTATAAATTAGTTGGAAATAGAAATGAGAAGATTCAGGGAAAAAAATGGGTTTTTTGGTTTTATTTTTTTTCCCCTATAGGAAAAATTAGAAATTTATATATAAAAAAATAGCTGTATTTAAACTTTTTTTTTCTTTTGTATTGTGTTTCCTTTTTTCTCATACTATTCTTTTTGTAAAGGTTCTCCCATTCCTACCCTTCTTAATCATTATCTTTTCAAAACATAACATAAGAATCAAGTAATAATTACATTAATATTCTAATCACCAGATGAAACTAAAATATAAGACTAACTATATTTTAAATATTTTTCTTTTTTAAGCTGGTTATCGTTTGTTATTTAAGAGGGTTTACTTTCATTTTGTTCAAAAATATGTATGAATGTTATGTATTGGCGATAAGTTAAATTAACTGTCTTATAAAGTACTGATCTTCAGACGATATTTTTGAAAAAAATCTACATCATAAGATCATTAATATTAAATATAGGCCTGAATGACAGAGTGACTAGTGCTCAGTACCAAACGTTTTGGGCTTGAGTTCCGGCAGTGCCATGGATATTTGTAGTGGTTTGGAATACACTTTAATCTGTAGGTTCCGGTTTAATATGATCGTAGAGCGTTGTGTTACTCATGCCCATTGCATATCTTAGATCTGCATGTGCCCCCTGTAGTGTTAAATGAGTAACGGCAGTACAGCCCTTGCTTGTGGCATAAAGACTAACTCTCTGTATTGCCAGCTGCATTAGAACTATAACAGAGTAAGTTTTGTTTTTTCCTTAAAATGAAAACTCACGTGCATACAATAAAGGCATCTTATGACATAGCTTTTTTTTATGTATGTGAAATCACTAATGACCCATCAAATAATTTCTGCCTCCTTTAATAATTCTGATTTGGTATATATTTTTTAAAGATAATTATGAGTTATTATGTTTATAAAAGGGCAAGATTTTTATAATGTAGACATGAATTTTAGTATCTTTTACATGTGAAGTTATTCTTACAATTAATCATGATGTTGATAAGTTACATGCATGTAGCTATTAGTATAAAAATGTACACAATTTATTTCTTAACTTGAAAGTAAGGCTTTTTATTATGAGTTTTAATGTAGATCTTGAAACTTGTCTGAAATAAAAATTTAATAGTAAATTTAAATAAAAGTATTGATTGTCTCCACAATCAGGCATGCTTGATAGCTACTTCCAAATTGCTTGAAGTACTGAGTTGCTTATTTTATGTCTATTCTAATCCTGTGTCAAAATTTATTAACTTAAATAAACTGACTCGATTTAACATAGAAATGCAAAAATAATGTGCTTTAAAAAAGTAAATAAGTTTAATTTAGCTGAACTTTATGAAAGAATTTGAATTTTTATAAAAATTATTTATAGTCTTATTAATAGAGTAAGACAATGAATTATTAAAAATTGAGACATTCTTGTATAATATTAAATCCCAATGTTTGGATCACCAGAGAAATAAAAAAATTGTATTCATAAAGTAAATATGTTAAAACAAAAAGTATTGCTGTATTGATTTGATAAAAAAAACTTTTATTGTTTTCATATTAAAATTAATTTTGAAATTTTATTAGCTAAAAACATCAACTTTTAAGAACAAAAATTAAAATATAAAATTTAAAGTCGAAGTTAATATAGGAAAGTGGATAAAACAGTTACAAATTTGATAAATAATTAGACTTCATGATACATTTCATATTTGATCATTCTGATTCTTCATTACTTTAAAAATGCTCTACTGATGTGCATTTAAATTTGTGCAAATAGCTACTAATTTATCAACAATTGCTGCAGTTAGTCTGTTGTGTAAATTTGAAGGGTTGTTATTGAGAAAAGTTGGGTATTCCTGAAGTAAAAAGAATTTATCTTAAAGTTATATACAAAAATTTAGTCAAATGCATAAATAAGGGTACAAGACTGCCCTCCCCACTCTTGTACTCTAAATTCTATTACTACTTAGATAATTTCATAATTAAAATCGATATTTTCCAAAATTCTAGTAGGAAAGCTTTACACCTATCAATAGACTTTTTTAAAATCATTGATTCCATAATTTAATGATGTTAATACACAAAAGGGGATAAAACAGTTACACATTTGTAAATAATTAGTCTTTGTATGCTATTATAACATTGTAAACATTTAGATTTTTTAACTTTTTCATTGTCTCACTCATGGCCTAAGTTTGATTTCTGATAATTTTATATTGTAGTGATTTGAAAAGCTAGCTGAACATGAATGATAAGGAGAGAGTGTTGTCAGAAAAACTCATGTTTAACAGAATTAAATTTAGTTCATTGATATATATATATTGTATAAAACGTCAACTGTATGTGTCCTAAAATTTCATAAATATTATTTGCAGAAAGAAAGGAAAAAGCAAGAAGAAAAACTTGCTGCCATGGAAAGTCTTGTTCATGGTAAACGTAAATCCAACAATAATTCTCCCTCATCTTTAAGGCCAAATTATAACCCTCTGATGGGATCTGGAGGTAGCAGTGGTTACAGACCTTCAAGACGTGGTGGTCCTAGTGGTGGAGGATGAGGTTAAAGATCCATGTAACTGTACGATTCATCTAGAAGGTAATTTCTGCTATTTGATTTAACTTGAATGCAATAACATTAAAGAAGCTGGTTTTGTTTTATTAAATATTTATTAATGGATCATTTTACTTATGTGAAATAGTAAAATTTTAAATACTTTTTTTGAAAAAATATTTCACTATTCCAGAATCTTAAATTTACAAATATTTTTCATATTCTTATTTTTGAGTTAGGAAAAAAATCTAAACATGCTACTTTTTTGAGATATTTTTAATAGATTCTAAAAAAACATTGAGAACAAAATTGACAGCTTATTACTGATGCTTAGGTTAAAGTGTTAATACAAAATTTCCTTGTGTTTTTGTTTATGGTCTTAACTATATTAAATGTAAACTTTTTAAAACTGTAGTATATATCAGCCATAAGAACATTTTTTTTTTAATATAATGCATAGTATTTTGCTTTAGCTTCATATAATTTATAAGTGGTTTTTGAATTTTCTTCCAAATTTAAACAATCCCTCATTACAGATGTGTAAAAAATAACTAAACATTAAAAAAGGTCTATTCTGAGTTTTAATAGAACTTATATGGGAAAAATATTGTAGTAAAATGAAAGACCAGCATATAGCCATGTCATGGCTGTTAAAATAAATCTGATTCTTTTTAGGAACTGAGGAGCTTTTAGATGGACAAGTTACATGATAATAAAGAACATAATCAGTTGCAGTGTCATTCTTTAGAGTATTGAAGATGGATGAGTTTTTTATTGGCGTGTTACTTATTTTATACAAGAGTTGCAAAAAGAATGTCTTATGATACTACTTGTCTAAATGGAAATGTCCAAGACTTGTAGTTGATGAACTGCATCTGTAATGTTTTAACCTATTTTTGTAATAAAGTTTTGTAGCAGTTTGACTTGATATTTCTCTTATTTATAAATAACTTATGGTTTAAGTTGTTTGTTGATCAAGAAACTTTTCTTCCTACTCCTTTTTAATCATAAAAATGTGAGATGTATTTAAGTATCAAAAAATCGATTGTATCGATCGCCCCTTATAGGAGCTAATCCCGCCTATAAGGGGCGGGATTGGCTCCTTCCTAGCCAATAGTACTTAATCTTGAGCTGAACGGTTTAGAAGGGTTAAAAACACCATTTTCTGGGCCTGGCTGCTACAGCTTATTGAAGAGAGAATCTATACCACTTAACGGTTGGAATAGCACAGAAAATTCTTTTACAATAAAAAGGATCTCGTGGAAGGGATATTTTCCTGGGGAATTTGCAGGTTGGTTTTGGGAGGGTAATCTGCAAAGGTTATGCGGTCATCTATGGGATTTGAATGAAATCTTTTCGGGGGAGATTTGGTAGCCTTGGGGAACATAATGCAGCCTTTCCATGAGGCAAGATGACATTGCTTTCCACAGTTGATACATGTGGGGGATTCGATCAGGTCGATGATGCAGTTGAGGGCCTCCGCAATTACGAACTCACATGGTGAAATTTACTACAATTATAGCACTGAGTTGCCCCAGGCTTCCACTCTTAACTTGACGAAAAGTAGGCGGTTTAATTCGAAAATTTTAAAGTTTTCTTTAAGTCGGCAATATAATTAGCCAGACAGGAATGATGATTTTGGCTCTTGATTTAAACAGCATAATTTTGATGTTAGGAAAGACTTCCTTGAGGTCATCTTCAATCTCCTGGAAAGAGGTATCAGCTGGCAACCCTTTGAGTACCGCCTTGATTGGTTTCAAAAACTTGGGTGTAGTTTTAAAGAAATTCAATTCTTTATCCTTGAGGAATAGCATGAGGTCTTGGTAAGTCAGAATAAGGCGGTTACCGAATTCAGAGTCGATGAAGCTCGTGATGACTTCAGCATTTTGATCTTCAATGCTAACCAGGACGGGAGGCTTTTTTTTTTTGAGTAATCGGTGGGTCATCTGTCTGTTACTTGATCTAATGGGGTGACAGAAGCGAGGTTCTGTTTTTTGATGGAGAAAGTAACTTCTGAGCATTGCCAGAAAGGGAAGCAGTCTCTTCTAAGTCCTCAACTTCAGAGAGGGGATTTTCTTCTGCATCAGCAGCGAGATCTATTAACCATTGGGAGCCGTCAAAATACTTCTTGACTTGGGAAGAGTAGGTTAACTTGAAATGTGTTTAGTTGATCGCCCAGCCATCTTTCACAGTTTTCCAAAACTTCAAGGGGATCATCCATGTTGCAAATCATCTGATCAATATGGCAAATTTGTTCTGGAGTATCACAGATATATTTGCAGATTTCATGCTGTGCAAATGAAGAATGTTGCAATGGCTTTTCTACATTTTGAGATAATCTTGGGCAAACTTCGGCATTTGAACAAGGCCATGTACCATATTAATGATCTGAGGGAGTAATCAATATCTTGTTTTCCCTTCTCGGAGTTCTTTGGACAGTTGAGTGCAGAATTTTTCTCTGATTTGGCTGCGCTGGGGAATCAGAATCTGCCATCCTATTTCGCGATTGACGTTAGTCTGACCGAAAATAATTCAAATGCTTGCTATTCAAAGAGTTCAATCGACCTGTATTAAGCTCCACCTAGGACCAAAACTATGGAAATAGTGTTGAAAACTTTTAGGAGTCGATTACCTTGACAAGAATAAAATTACCCAATATCATTTAGCTTATATATCAAGTATCATAGTTACATTAATATTTGCACAAACTTTATGTAAAATACAGAAAATGCTGCAGAATTCGTTTTTTAAAGAAAGTTGTTAGTAACCCTGATTAAAAAGTCATTAGATAGGTTGCAGGATTTCAAATAAATGTTTTTGGATTTTTTTTTTATCCAATGCATTTTAAAATTCAAAGATGTAATAAACATAGCTCTTTCTCCTAATAAATTAGGAGAAAGAGCTATGTTTATTACATCTTTGAATTTTAAAATGCATTGGATAAAAAAAAAATCCAAAAACATTTATTTGAAATCCTGCAACCTATCTAATGACTTTTTTAAACCAAATGCTTTGTCTTGTTGGCTAGTCTATCTACCAATATATTACTATTTGGTAAAATAATTCATTGGGTTTAGTACTTACTTTGAATGATTAAAATATGGTAACTATTTAGCATTACAATCCTTTTTAGAAAAATTATTGGATTCTGTTTCAACAATATCTTTATTTTCAACAAGATATAACAAAAACATTTCTTCCTAAAAGTATATGCTAGGATACTTTCAAGCAAAATAAAGCTATCTAAATTTTATAAATTGAAAGGATTTCATACATAAAATTACACACAAAACAAATTATACAAAAGACTTTGGTATTATATAAAAATTATAAAATACTTAATATAAAATTAATACAAAAATTATTCTACAAAAGCTTGTCCTATACAAACAATAAATTATAAGTGCACATTTTCTAAGCTAACAATCCATATAAAATAAATTATATAAAAACAATTGCATGGGAAATTGGCACACACAAAAATTTTTCAGTTCTGATTCATAATATTTTTACAAAAATCAACTTTCATAGAATTTAATTGTATTATTAATGCTTCTGATATAGCATTTTAGTAATTATATAAAATCAATTTATATATTTAATTTATTGTAATAGTTATCTTTACTCTGGAGATTTGTAAAGCAAATTTTACCTAGGTACTCCATGCTTATAGAACATAAAATAAAAACCTAAAATGCAAGATTGATTTGTTATCAATGCATCTAAAAAGAAAATTTACAAATGTTCACTTCAAAGGAGTAACAGGAGTCGATGCAGTCTCGCTAGAACTGAGCGCACTAAAAATTGTAGAAAGCTCTTCTAATAATGTTTCTGATCTGTACGCCACTCGAATATCTGGAACATTTGTGCGAGTAATGTCATTTCCTGCTATTCCTTCTTTCATGCAATTAGGTCCAAGCCAATGTTTCTTTACCTAATATAACAAACATTTAAATTAAAAATGTTAAATGAATTATCTACATTTAGTTAAATAAAAATGTTATATATTATCCTATTGCTCTGTTTAATAGTATAATTTTG
Source organism: Caerostris darwini (assembly GCA_021605075.1). NCBI lineage: Eukaryota > Metazoa > Arthropoda > Arachnida > Araneae > Araneidae > Caerostris > Caerostris darwini. Next base: position 29,412 of record BPLQ01008882.1, read on the forward strand.
TTCGCATAAAAAGTTATCAGAATTTTTTAGAAAATTATAAACAAGGAATCCCATGAAATGCGGTTAATTTTTTTTGTGAGAATATAAACTTAGACATTCTGTTACCACGCAACACAAAACATTAAAGAAGCATTTGAGAATGATACAGCTAATGCTTCCACAGTGAGACAATGGATTAAGAAATTTAAAATCAGAAGATACAAACTCAGAAAATGAACTCCATGAAAGGCCTAAAAGTGTCCTTAATGATGTTCTGAAGTCGAAAGTTAAAGCTATCCCTATAATAATTGTTAACAGCTTGCTGTTAATCTTAGAGTAGACAAATCAACAGTTGAGACTTGAAAACGTGAAAAAAAACAATGGCATATAAGCAGAAATTGCATATTTGCACATCATTCTGTAAAAAAATTGTTTCTTTTTTGGATTGTATGAATACTTGTGATGAAAAGTGGATATGAATGATAATCATAAAAATTCAGCACAATGCCTACATGCAGGACCAGGATTATATCCAAAGACAATGATACGTTTTGGTGAAATCAAAAAGGACATTATCCATTACAGCTTTTTAAGAATAGATCAAACAATTAATGCACAATATTGCTGTCAACAATTGATATTGTGCATTAGAACAAGTGTTGATGAATCAAAAAGGTGTCATTCTTCTCCATGATGCAAGAAAATTTCACAAGTAGCATTCACAAAATGGAATGAATTGAAATTAAAAGTCCTGCCTCATTCACCACGTCTCCTACTAACTAATAGAGAACTACTACTTTTTTTGTTAGATCATTATTTTTATATTAAAGTTAGTGATAATCTTTAAAAAATTCTGATAATTAATAATTTAACTATTTTATTTTTATAAAGTTGTTTTACATGAAGAGAAAAAAAGGATTTAAATATATGACAATTATATTTCTGATATTTTCAATAAAAAACATAGATTACAAACTATTCAGGGATAACTTTAACTTTCGACTTCAGAACATCATTAAGGATTTAATTCAGAAATTTTAACCAATTATAAAAAAGTGTTTTAAAATGTATCTATAGGAATTAGCATCCATAATACTGCAATAATTTTCTTTTATGATCTCTATAAAATTATCTACAAATTTGAACCCATTAATATGTTGTATAATAGATTCAAGTTTTATACAACACATTCACCTAAATAAAGTTTATATTAGCAGCCTTAGTATTTATTTACATTCTAAATAAATACTAAGCCTACAGTAGTGAAGGAGGAAAAAAACATCTTTGAAGATATTTCTCACCGATAAAGGAAAACCACTCATAAGGACACTGTTCCGTGCAAGCTCACACATATCACAACTACTAAGTTTCCATACTTGTGCAGCAATACTGTACTCCTCCATCAAAGGTTCCTGGAATTAATATTTAAAACTGTTCAACATCAAATCATACAATTTTCAAATTTATCATTTACAGCAATATAAGATAAATTTTCATAAAGATGAAATTATATTTTTTATATAAAAAAAAAATATTAATATTTTATTTTTAAACAAAACAGATTTAAGTTATAAAATCATTCTCATAGATTAAAATCATTAAAAATCAATTACTTTTAATTAAAAAATTCAAGTTTATAAATAATTTTGTTTATTGCTTTAGGTTTCAAATTTCATAAACTTGAAATAGGTTCCTTTTAATTTTATAGAATGTTTAAATAGCAACTAAGTACCAATAAAAATTTTAAGGATAACAAAGCTAATACTTTGTTAAAAAATGACTGACAATATAAACTTGAATGTCTTTAAAAAATCCAATGATATTTTCCATTTTTAATATCTATATAAGATTTAAAATTCAATAAATAATTGTTAACTAGCCTAACACCTTTAAGTTAATGTTTTAAATATTCATTAAATAAAATTTTCATCATTTTGTACAAAACAAAAAAATTCAATTTGGATGTTCTCAAAATATTATCTAAAAATAATGTAAGCATTTGCCCAAAATTATTTAATAAAAATAAAATTACTTTAGTGAAATGAAATTGCAGTGGATCATCAGTAGACAGCGATATGCACAGTCCTCTACTGAGATATTCAGGAAGTGGATTGCGATGATAGTTGAGAAACAATGAATTATTGCTTAGTGGAGACATAGCAATACCAATTTGGGAGAGGTAATACAAATATTGAAGAACAGGAACCTGAAAAAAAAAGGAGAATTTCAACTTTTTAATTTTTTTAATAATTAAAAACTCGGACACAATAGTCTGAGTATTTTGTAACATTTTCACTAATATAAAAATAAATACTCGCAGCATGGTCAGTTTATTACTTCTTCATATTGAGGTTAATTCATTTATGAATAATTTATGAGATAACATTTAAATCTCAACATAAGAACCCAGACAATTGTTAAATTATAATTTGTAGCTTTAGTAATAGGAATTCAATTTAAATTAATTCCTATTTATTAAATTAAATTAGTAGCTGAAATAAGTATACAAAAAGACCCAAGTACATCTGAAATAATGTAAATATTTATAAAGGCTACAAAAAGATTAAATTGTAAAACAAAAGAATAAACATGACAAAATTAATCAAATTAGGTTTTTTTTTCCTTTGTTTTTTTATAACTACAATTATTTGTTTAATCATTTATAAAACATTATAAAAATAATTTTAACAATTAGTTTTAAAACATTAAATCAGGCAATTTCAATTGTGATAATTGGTTCTGTAGTACAATAAATAAAATAAACATTTGATCACATGCAGTTTTTATTTTCAGCAATACTCTTAAAATTCATGGACAAAACTCCAACAATAAAAAGATATATTACTTATAAACACACAAAAGAAAAAAAAACAAAAAAATTATGGTCTACTTCAAAATTTATTAATACCTTTCTAAGTAGCAGACCATGAGAGATATTCTCACTTAATAAGAATCCTCCAACCAAATGTTGAACTGGGCCAGCTTCTCCACAATGAGGCCTCAGAACAAACGTATTCATTTTCCTTTCTCTGAAAAACAAATGACCATTTTATGTATTAATAATAATATTCATTAAATTCATAATAATTGTTGCAAAAAGGCTAACTGCATAACATATTTAATTGAAAAACTTTCCTTTTTATTTTTTTTAATATAATATACTTTTGATTATACAAAGAGATTAGATATTTAAGTCAGACAAATATACTGCAAGTAATTAAAAAAAAAATTTTTATACACTTAACACAGAAAATAAATTCAGAAACTTGAATAAAAGCAATTAAAATTATTTAATATGCATTAACAAGGGGAAAAAATTAAATCTACAAGTGCCATTTCGTACTTTTTTTTTCCAACACATACTGAATGCAAAATCTGTTCTAATTTATGGCAATAAAGGGAAAAATTAGAACAATAACATCTAAAGTATTCAATAAGTTTAGCACATTCTACAATCGAGTCGATTTGGACATTTTTTGGTCTTGACTGCCATATGGTGACACAATGCTGCTCACATTTGTCAGATATTTATATCGTCCCCATGGGTTCAGAATATGCATAAACAAATAAACTGTTAAAATTTTTTTTTCTTTCTCTAGTGTGCTTTTCATGTCATCAGTGGGGCAACAGCCCTTTGGTAGGCCAATTCCATCTGCCTGCTGGCAGATTTCTAGACAGATGTTTTATTTTTACGGGGTGGGTTGTCAGCACTATAGTTGTCACACAATGCTCTACAGTCATATTAGATCAAGACATATGTTTTAAAGTGGATTCCGAATCACTACAAACATCCAAGGCACCGCCGAGACTCGAACCCAAACCTGTGGCACCGAGTGCTAGTCACTCGGCCATTCAGGCCCCAGAATGCTTTTACCTTAAAGCCATATTGACGCTTGATAATCTGGCAAAATAAAACTGGCATGGGTACTGAATGTGTCAGATTAAAGAAGTTATTGCATTAAGATGAGTAATTACTTTTTTTTTTTATATATACAATTTTTTTTTAAATGAAGAAAACTTACTTTCTGAAACAGTTAAGAACGCACAGATTGGCATACATGTAATACAAGTAATAGTTATAGGGAGGATTTTCCTCCTCTGTCCAAGCTGGTGGAAGGGTAACATCTTTATCAAACATTGGATTTTCGGGTTTTGATTCATCATCCACAGAATCAAAACCTGTTACCTATAAGCAAAAACCATTTGTAACAGTACCATTTAAAAATTTAAAGGTATGCATCAGAAAAATGTTAAATCATGTTAAATAACCAATAAAGGGTATTAAGATTGATATTCATGTTCAGAAAAACTTAATTTAGTATCTGCATGAAAAAGGGCAGCAAGAGAAAATTGTTGTTGCACAAAAGTAAATTTTTTGATAACAGTGATTATTGAAAAGAATATAATATTGCAGCCCTATAAATAAATACATTTTTTAAAATAAAACAGCCTACAGCTTGTAATATCCAATTGTTTTTAGATCATAATATTTTATATACATAATAAAATAAATTATTAAACTAAAAATAAATATAAAAATCTAAACAAAAGTAAACTAGTAAATTTTAAATCAATTAGTGGTAATATTCCTTTAGTGGTAAATTGCAGATTGTTTCCTATTATCTTCTCTTATCAGATATAAGGTATAGTAGTATTGTACAAAAATAATTTCCATTGTAATTCATTAAATTAATGCAAATATAATGTATAGGATAATTATATATTACAATAATTTTAAAAATTCATAACGACAATGAAACATTAATTATAATGAATGAACACTTAATAATAATTTATTGTTTTAGTTGGTTTTAATTTAACATTCAAACAATTACAAATATTTGAAGATAAATAACATACAAATATATCTTACATATTTCAAGAACATGTACAATTCAGGATGGCTGCTTGGATTATTTGTAGCTTCAAACAAAGGAAGAAAAATATTTTCCAATATTTCTTGGAAGTTATTTACTAAATTATTTGATTTGTAAATATCACTGAAAACAAAAAGACAAATTAAAAATCTGCATCATTAAAAAATTCAATTATATAAAAAGTAATTTTAAATAAAATGAAGCATTATAATTAAATCAAGATGACTAAAATATATATTGCAACATATTATATTTCTCTTATTGGAATAATATTTAAATAAACATTATTTGTATTATTAATAAAATCAATATGAAAAACAATGCTTTTGCAACTTTCCTTTAACTGATCATGTCTTGGACATTGAAAGATTTGTAATTTTAAAGCTGAAATCTTAAATTATCCTAAATTCTTCTACAAAAAAAATTATTAGAAGAAAAAAATATGCAAACATACTACAAACGTGGAATTTGAATAACCCATCGATTATTATGTGAAAAGACATTATGCTTCACTGCCCATTGAGCTAGACGGTCCCATTCATCTCTCCTGCGACCATAAATAGACAAACGCAATTCAGCATTCTGATATTTACTCTCTTCTAGATCACTCATTACTTCCTGGAAGTGAGAAAAAAAAATGCTCTAGATAATATATTCCAATAAGTAATTTCAAATAAGTAAAAAAAAATTCATTACAAATACTTATTTTAAAAAATATCTTCAAATATTATAATTATTCTAACAAATATTTTAAAGATTAATCTTTTGTCTATATTTAAAGAAATCAATACCTACAAATATTTCCTTTAAACAATGCAATTTAAAATTAAGTAAAATTATAAGCAAGTAGGAATATAAAAGATATTTACTTTCATAATGTGGCCAAAATATTTTCCTTCAACATAATTATCAGTCTTCAAAAATATCTCACGCAGTCTGCTTTCACCAATAGGATTATATTTGGCATTGAATTTATCGAATCGATGAAATGTATTTCTATCCTAAATAGGAAAGATCGGAAAACAAATAAATTTCATCTGCTATATCTATAATTATTTTTATCATAAACTAATAAATATAAATTTTTTTTTTTTTAATTTTAGAATTATAGACTAAAATTATATATACATGATCAGCCAAAACATTAAAACTACCTTAATAAATACAGGCACACTTTTAGAGAATAAAAGAACCTTGAAGTGTTGTTGTGTTCAACAAGATGTTGCAAGTAGCACATTATATTTCACATCATGTAGTTCTGGTTAGTTAGTTCTAGTTTTTGCAATTGCCTAGTTTTGATAAGTTCAAAGGAATTTAATGTTGATTTTCATATTTACATTTTATCAGAAAATAATTTACAGGAACATTCCCATTAGTATGATGTTTAACAAAATACAATTCATTGGTCTAAATTATCTTTCTCCATATCTCAATGGTTTAATGGCCATGATTACAGGTTGAGTTAATGCTGATGAATCACAGTTATCAAAGAAAGGATTGATAATTCTACAGTCAGACAAGGTATAACTAAACTATGTATCTTCTTATAATTAACCTTCTCCGGAACTTTTTCCTATTCCGATCTCAGCTTGGCGAGGATTCTCCAGTTAATAATTCATAAAATTTTAAAATCCTCCTCCACACGATCTGTTCATCCTAACTTGGGCCTTCCCCAGGTTCTAGATCCAATAGGTTTATAGTTGAAGATCTTAAATATCAAAGAAGAGAGGCCCATTCAACATATGTGTCCATCATATCTCAAACAATCAATCTTGATGAATTTAATGATATCTGTCTCCTTGAATAACATAATTTAAAATTATATCGCTGTCTCCACATACCATTTTCATAAAAGCTTTCCGCTCAAAGATGGCTAGTTATTCTTCTGTAATGTACTCAAGGTTCAAGTTTCAAACCCATGTGTGAGCATAGGCATAATTGCTTTGTATAACATAATTTTTATATATCTTTTAATTAATTTTGACTTTTAAAAAAAATCCTTAAAACATGAACACAGCGATTAGTTGCTAGATATCTCTTTATTTCAATACTTACATAATTTAGAGTGTTAATGTTTGCGCCAAGATAACTAAAATTACCAATCACTTCAAATTTAAAATTTTTAATCTCCAGATATTTATAGTTCACTGGAGTTTTAATAATTAGAAAATATTTAGTTTAGTCTTTATTAATAATAAGATGCATTATTTCAAACGACTTCTTAAGAGTGGAAAAAGCATCTAATAAAGCATTTTTTGCTTGCACAAAGATTATTATAAGCAGGAAGTTGATAATAAGATTACATAAGCAGGAACTTGCACACTCTCGATGTAGATAATACTTCTAGTATTGATGCTGGAATTACGAATTACCCATTCCAGAGCCAATTTAAAAAAAAGACTGGCAAGAGCGTTATCCTGTCTCATACTATCATGTCTCTGATTTCGAAAAACTGTGAGGTACACACAAAGCTTTGTACTGGCGACCATGTGGCTCAAATGTGCCCTAATAAGCATTAGAAGTTTATTTAGTATGTCCAACTCAGCAATAGATACAAGCAGAGAGTCACAATTAGCACTATCATAAACTGTCTTAAAATCAATAAAAAGGCAATGCAATTCAATACCACACTCTTCGAATTTTTAAAGAATTTACTTCAGAGTAGATGTTTAATAAGATCTACTTGCAAGTGGATTTAGCTTTCTTAAATTCCCAATTATATTCTCCAAGTATATCATCAGCTCATGGCGATAATCTGTTAAAAAGAATAATAGAAAATACTTTATAAAGGCAAATATCTTGATAGTTAAAGCAATAGGTGGGAATTTCCATTATTATGAATTGAACATAAAATGGCACGGCCCAATCCAAAGACAGATTTTCAACATTCTAAATGGATAAAATGAGATCATATATGCAAATGTCCTCTAAATATCAGGAGTTTGACCAGAATACAATAGGCGCTTAATCCAACCTTTTTAATGTAGGTAAACACATCTGAATGCAAATTCAATTTTGTAGGGGCATGGTCACAAAATGAGCAGGTAAATTGGTTACTATTAAGTAAATCGCTAAAATATTCCATTCATCTTTAAGAAATATTGATGGGATCACTAAGAATTTCCTCATAGCTATTTCTATAAAATGTAATTCTAGATTTAAAATTCCTTTGTACCATTATTAATCAGCTTATAGAAAGCTCTGCTTTCATTGCTTCCTCTTGTATGCTCAACATCCTTATGTAAATACTTGTGAAATAATTGCTTTTTCTCTTATGGGATCTTCTCTCATTTCCTCTTGTAGTTCTCTAAACAGCTGTATATCACTACTATTATCTGAGAGCCACTGTTCCCAAGTTATCCCATTCAAATATATTCCCAACTTATCCCATTCAAATATATTCCCAACTTATCCCATTCAAATATATTCCCAACTTATCCCATTCAAATATATTCCCAACTTATCCCATTCAAATATATTCCCAACTTATCCCATTCAAATATATTCCCAACTTATCCCATTCAAATATATTCCCAACTTATCCCATTCAAATATATTCCCAACTTATCCCATACAAATATTCCCAACTTATCCCATACAAATATTCCCAACTTATCCCATACAAATATTCCCAACTTATCCCATACAAATATCCATTATATAAATTCTTTTCTTTTTCAAAGTTGCATGAATCATGAATTACTGCTTTACAAAGCCCAATTCCAAGCATCTATCAACTCAAGATCCATCCCTTCCATTAGATGTACTTTGCAAACAACTTTGATGCATAATGTATAAGTGATTTTAATGTTTTGGTAGAATGGTGTATAAACCCAAAACTTAAAAATCCATAAATGCTGTCTAGCTATAATATTTTTTACTAACATAGTACTTATAAAATCCACATAAATTATAATATGCATTATGAGTAAGAAATAAAAAATTAAATATTTTCAGTTCATATAAATTAATATAATTTAATACTCACAGCATGGACATCTAAAACGTCAACACTTAAGTCGTACGCAGAAAGATTCAAAGTATCAAAAACCTTAAAAAGAAACGTAATTAGACTAAAATACCAAACAATTAATCAAAAATTCAATCATAAATGATATTTACATTTTAAAAAGGGTGAACTGCTGCAAAGAAAAAATCAAAAATAATTTTAGTAGTAACAAAAAAGATTAGAAAAGAAATGGAAGATTAGTTATTTAAAACAGTTGAAAGCACTGGACATTTTTCTACTTCATCTCGTATGCAAATGTCAATCAGCTAGCTATAGGAAGTGAATTAGAAACATTCTGAAAAAGGTGAAAATTCTAAAAAATATTACAAAAGCAAAAAAGCAAAATATATATGTATATTTTTTTTCATTCTGAGTCAGTTAAGCGAAAAATCCTCAGTGTCTTCACCCTATGAAAGGAAATAAATTATTTCATTGCTTACTTGAGTATTTGCAGTATCTGTTGCCAAAGAGCCTGACGTCATCAACTTCAGAAATAGAGAAAAATTAAAGTTTTATTAAACTGACACCACATATACAAATATATTTTGAGCAATCAAACATTCTTGTAATAGATGTAAGGGATCTGCAAAAGTTTTTGATTAGGTAAATAGTGCTATAACAATTTTTGTCCAGAGCTTTTAAAACATTAAAAACTAATTGATTTAAATCAGTCTTTCTCATACTGTGGAAAGGGACCCCCTAAGAGGGTAAGAATGCGTCAAAAAGAGATATGGTACATTCCTAAGTGATAAACATTAATTTCTTTAAGAAATAATGTTTATAAATTAAATATAAAATTATACATATAAATACTTTTTGCAGGTAAATTGCTGTACTAACCTAAATATTTCTAACAGGGAAGGCAACAATCATTCTACAATTTAAAAATATATTTGTGAACATATAACAAATAATAAAAAAAGTATGAATATTTTTAGAAACGGCATATATGAGAATAAATAATTTACTGGGCTTATTTTTGACACATAATTAAAAAAAATTTAATGTCCACAAATACATGTTGACTTTTAGACAAAAATAATTAAATATTTCGATTTTTTTTTTTTTTTTTTTTTTTTTTTTTTTTTTAGCATAAAATGCCTTTTCTCCTTTCTGTGCATTAACAAATAAAATCTAATTCAAGATTGAATGTTTTTAAAATACAATGTTTCACTTCTAATATTGGAATATATTATTAAAAATCTGTAAATTTATGATCTTTTGCAATTAAATTAAAAGAAAAAATTTCTTCTTCATTTGATAATTCTAAATATTTCTATATTTCATTTTAATATAAATATATTAATTTTTAATTAAAATAGTATATTATTTAATTTAAAGTCAAAATGACAGATAATTTATGAAATAAAATAGAACACACAAAGGGAGCAAGGACAAGCAAGATTCAAAAAGTTAAAAGTTTGAGAATCACTGACTTAAAACAATTAATGACAATAGCAATACATAATAAATTAATGATAATTGTACAAATACAACACAACTATTACAAAATATAATGTCGAGCAATACATTATGGAAATATTTAGATTTATACTAAAAATGAACACTAAGTGCAATAAAATGAATACTAAGTACATGCAGGTATGTAGGTACCAGAGCTGCCAATACTTAAATTCTTCCCCAATATCTTCAATTTTTACTTGAAATCTTTATTCAAAAATTATATAAAAAATTGGAGTTCCAATCATAATGAGAAACACATATAATAAATATATTAATAATTATAATGCCATAAAATATATATTAAGTCTATGCTACATTTTATTACAAACAACACAGTTTGACAAAATATTTTGCGAAACTTTTTATTTTCCGCATTGCAGCCAGTTGGATTTTTAGTTTAAATGGCATCAATTTGGCTATTCCAGTGCTACTAACTAAATCTGCTTTCTTCAATTTACTTTTGCTGTTTTGTGTATTTTAAATCATACATATAAACTTTACACTAGCTATAATAGGTAAACAAATTTTAATTAAAGATGAGTGACAAAACACATTACATGGTATATTTAATGCTTCAAAGTAGAATAAAATAATGAAACAGAATTTAAGGATAAGCTTGTTAATGATTCTTATTTAAGATAAGCTTCCTTCCTTCAAACAATATGAAAGCTACGCAGATGAATTGTTTTAAAAATAAATACAGTGCATGATAAACAATCAGTAAAGGCAATAATGATTCTACTACATGGATACACAAAAAAAACTGTTAAAAGATTTGAAAAGTAGCATTGATAGTAAACTATATTAATAGAGAATAATAAATTAGAAAGAAAATGAAGATTGAAAATGACAAAAAGCTGTTAAAATAATATTTATTAAAAAATAAATTATTTTAATAACTTCAAAATACTATTTTTTTAACCTTGAGAGTTTGATTTTAAATTTATTTAATGTTTAAGCAAAATTTCAAACTTTTTCAAAAAATTTTTTATATCTATATAAAATATATTCATATAAAATAAAACTAATCTTTCCAGTATTTTGGCTCAGAATATCACTAATTGTTTGGACAGTTTTTACATTTGAATTTCTGAAATATTAAGTTGAGAATTACAATTTTATTCTTTTCTTATATTTCATTTTGCTGCTTTCAAAAACAAATATGTATGCATACTTTATAAACATATATACATACTTATTCAGGCAAAATTAAATCACAAAATTTAACTTGTAAATTAAAGTGGCCAGCTTTTTATTGGAACCAGTTAGAGTATATTAATAGAAAACTGTAAGATAACAGTTTAGTAACAAAATAATAGAAATCTTGGAAACATTTTTATTCGTGAAATAAAATATGAACAAATCATATGTAACACTGAATTGAATTTGTACAATGAAAGCTGCCTTTACATTCATAATTTGTTTTTAAAAAGCTAAACCCCATATTCCTTTTAAAAAATTACACTTCAATGAAGAATTAATGTAAAATGTATTTTAAAATAATTGAATTTTAAATTTAATTTGTATCCTTTGAATTCCTTGTATATACTAGCTAATGAAACTTTAAAATAACTACAAAAATTAGAAGAATGTTCAATAAAAAAATCTAGACTAAATTAAAATATGTCACATATAAATCTTCATTTTCAATATAAATTACTTCATACACTAAAATGTATTATTTACAGCATTTACCTCTTGCAAAGTTAATTTTTTGCCATTGGATACACAGACAACTTCATCAGCACATTTTTTCATTGTTCTCTTAATAAAGCGCAGAAGGTGCTTTTGATTCATGCAAGAAGCTGCATGAACGTGAGTATCAACCTTAAGAAGAGTTAAATTATGTTAGTCGTTTCATAACATACATTTATATTTCAAATTAAATTATGAATTTTGCTATTGCACTTACTTTACATTTTAAATTATATCCCTACATAGTAATAACCTAAAAATAATCATACAAATTATAATAATGCTTTTAAAATTTTTGTTCAAATTTTTATTTAATCATGTACAAAATACGATTTTTAAAAGTTTCATTGTCGAAAACAATAATTCAATTGCGAATACAAACAAGGATAAGAAAAAAGTTATGGCTTAAAACAATAATAAAATCATGCTTTATGTTAGAAATGTCAAAATTTTAATGAAATAAAAAATTACTTAATATTTTTAAAATAGAAAGTAACAAATCTTAAAATGCATTTTAAAGAAGTTTTCTATCCTATTTAATACAGCTATAATATACAAAATAAAAATAAATACAAAGCTGACAAATTCATACTTTTCTAATGTTGTAAAAATCTCTGTGTGGAACTGCTTTCTGTGCAGTAAGCTCTGTCATTTCATTGAGCAAAACATGCAACTGAAACTTCAAATACAAATAGCTTAGGCGTCTGTAGCAGAAGGACTTCCTGAAACATAAAAATCCACATTTTGAAATGAATTTGATATTTTGATGACATTTAATATCATAATTTCTTTTTTAAATAAAATCTTAATCATGAAATCAAAAGTTCAACAATAGATAAGAGTTCCAATAGAAAACTCTAACATTAAGAAAATCTATGAAATCGTGTAATTCAAATTAATCATTGAAATAAAATGAGCAATTTAAATAAATTATTCTATCAACAATGTAACTTTCGATAATGCTTTATTGCTCAAAGTTAAAATTATACAAACCTATTTCTTTATTGTAATAAAATAACAGAAGCATCAAACGTTAAGAAAAATTTAAAATATTGAAAATAAGATCTCATATTATCAAACTGACAGACCCAACCAAATAATTTAGGCACTGCAATACTAAAAGATATGCAATGCAGAAATAACAACATTTCATAATCTAAAAATTAACTCAATGTAAACTTTTTTTTTTTAAATCAAAAATTTAAATTTAACCAAAAACCCAATTTTTGAAAAAATCCACACACAAAAAATTTTCAAAATCACAATGAAAATCATACTCACACAGTTTGAATGCTCTTAAGCACTTCTAAATACAATGAATTCAAAGACCCTTAAGACCTGTTAAAAATAAACTAAAAGCGATAAAAACCAAACATTGTTTAATGTCCCTAAGGAAGCAATCATTGACATTCAAAATATACTTACAATGGTCCATCTGTTATCATAGCACATACAAGATTCATATCTGTAACAAATGTGTTTAAGGTTGGGAAAGGATAATCAAATCGACGGCCATCTTCTAAATCTTCTTTGGTTCTATATACTTGAACGACACCTTCTTCAACATTAAGTACATAATTAAGATCTTCTGGGTAATCTTTCTTCCAAGGATTAGTTTCTAGAAAGAAATAAAATATTAATCCTTATTATTATTACAAATACAGATATACATTTATATATGAATTGATGTCATTAAAATAAAATTTTATGCTGCAGCAAATAAATTGAAATTTAATTAAAATAAAGGACGTTTGATTAATTAATTTTTAAGTTGCATAGCCAACATACACTAATTACAACATTTTAAAATTATATCCTAATAAATGCATAAAAATTCATAAAATTGCTTTAAAAAATAGGATGCACTTTCTGAACTAAAACCATTTTTTAAATTAACTAGAAAATTTTATTCTAGTTAAATTAACAATATTTTAAAATTGTTAACAATAACAATTTTAACAATATTTTAAAATTAAATTACAATATTTTAAAATGTTCATTTGAATAATCTTATTCAATGCTTTTAGAACTTTCCCAAAACTAAAAAAAGTTACTGCACTTTTAAATAATCGTAATAATAAATAAAAAAGAAATTACAATCAATTTTCATATTTAAAGTAAATTTCACTTTCAAACAATACATTTTCTCTAACCAAACAAGCATTGTAAGTTTTTTGATATTTTTCACAATATTAAGTACCTTTAAAAATGTTTTTTCAACAACTAATGAAAAAGCAAAATTTGAATATAGCTTTGATTTTAAATAACCCACTTATTATATCTTACCATCAATATCTATATCATATGGACAATCAACAGGTGTAGAAGCTAGTTCTGTGGCTTGAGGCTTCAAAAAGCGACTAGTAACAGATGGAAATGATTGTTTAGCATAGTGCATATATTGCTGCCTCAATTTCAAAGCTTGCCGAATCAGCAGGCCAGCCTGGCGTAAATCCTCCAAAGGTACCTGTAACATTGAATTTAAATAAACCGATTATAATTTTTTTAAGCATCAAATAAAAATACAACTACAATTCAATAAGTATTATCAGTCAATACGAAATTTTAAATAATTTTAGATAATGAAACAAGATTTAATTCAGATTATGAATAAAAAAACAAACTTTGTATTATAAAAAAAAATATGAATATTTTCAAATAAAAAATTTGCTAGTAACTAATTTAATATATTAAAAATATTTATTTTAAATTCACCAAATTTTTATTTTAAATTAACAGAGCCACCAGTATTCACTAACAGTTTTTCAAATTGAGAGTTAAAATTTTAAATAAATTACATAACATTACTTTGAAATTCTTTTAATAACTATTCAAAATAGCTAGTTTAGCATGCAAAAACTATTCTTATTTCATTGACAGGAGACTAATTATAATAAAAGTTAAACTATATTTGTTATAAATTCAAATTTTGCTCAATTTTATTTATTATAAGAACAACATGGAAATACAAGGAATGAAATGAATTTATAGTTAATATTGTGGATAATTTTCTCAGTAAGTGATCTCCTAATATGAATATATTAAATAATATATAAATATTTTCAATATGCATTAAAAATAAAAATTTAATATTTATCATAAAAAATAAATAAATTTAATTATTAAACAGAGTTAAAACTTAATGATACTTGGGTATAATTTATAAAAAAAACTTGATAGCTAGTCAGTTTTTAGTTTATTAATGAATAATTTATTTAAATAAATAATTTTTTTTTTAAATTAAACATTAATTCTGTTAATCACCATTTATTTATCGATTTATAAATAATGGTATTAACAGATTTTGATTTCAATAATGTCTTTTGTAATAACCTAATGAAATTTGCATAAGTTATGCAAAATGAATTTTTCCCCCTCTTTTCTCTTAAGTTTACAGAGCTGCTTTAAACAGATAAATTATATTTAAAGTTTAAGCAAAATGATGCCTCCAATATTTTAAATTAAATAAATGTCAATAAAAACAGCACATATTAAAATACACTTTAATGAAAAAGTTAGCTGATAGACAATTAAAATAAAATTTTAAAGCAAATATATTTTTTATTTTGAAAAAAATTCCATTCCACTTATAACAAATCTTGTATAAAACTTTTAGCATATTAATAAAACTACAATTGAATATGAAAATGTATGAAGAGAAGGGGAGACAAGACTCTTAAAATTTTAATATTTAATGATGGAAACAATGGGTTACAATAAAAAAATTAAACTTATTTGATTTCAATACAAAATTTAAAAAAAATTTCTTACCCCTGAAGTATCCTCACCACTCACAGCCACCCTTTGATAATGAGGCACATAATCAAATTCATTAATCTGAGATAAGATATCTTCATCAGGTTCTGTTCCTAATATACTTTTCTTTTCCTCTAATTCTCTTTGTACTCTGAAAAACAATTACTTACGCCTTAATTCATTTTTAAACAAACAGTTCCATAATAGAAGACAGAATCAAGATATCATTTGATGAATACTTAATTAAAAATTAACTAACATACATATACTACTGTGTCCAAAAAGTACCAATTTTCAATTTAAAATTCACAGGGCTTGTATAATTTCAATTTTTTTTTTCTTTTTTAGGTTGCTGGCACTGTCCTTGACATATGTGGGACCCTAAAACTATTTCCAGCGATTTTTGAAATGTCTGAATCAATTGAGCAAAGAATTTTGCATTCAATTTTGTTTGCGGAAACATAGAATACAGCAGAAGGCATTCCTATATCGGAAAGAAATGTTTAGCAGTGGTATAAGCAGTTCAAAGAAGGCAGAAAACGCATTGAAGATGAAGAGCCCTCTGGTCGACCATCAACCTCAACCGGCGAAGCTCATGTCCAAAAAATAAATTTGGTGCTTGCAAACCGTCGATTTCCAATTAGAGACTTTGCTGATCATGTTGGAATTTCAAAGAGATCGATCAATTCCATTTTGGGCCTCAAACGCTTCAAATATTGATTGGTACCCAAAACACTGAATGTGCTAGCTCACACTGCATTGATTCTTCGTGACTTGAAGAAGTGAAATGATTCAATGCGAATCGCAGAGTGCTTTAAAGGCCATCCCTGCTGATGACTTTTTAGCATGCATAGAGGATTGGAAAAAAAGTTGGCATAAGTGCATTGTGTCCAGAGGGGATTACTTTGAAGGCAATGAAATAAATTTGGAAGAATAAATATAGAGTTTTTGAAAAAAAAAAAAATTGGTCTTACTTTTTGGTCACAGTAATAATTTATACTTTTCCTAATTATTTTAATAAATAATTCCAATTGTTATTATAAACGCTTAATTTAAAGCTATATTTTAATATCTTATATGAAGGCTATCAGTTTAATATTCATATATAGCTAAATGCTATTAAAATAATGAGCATTAAAATCAAATTTATTACACATACAACATTGATGTTACGCAAAAAATTTAATATCATAGAATCTTAAAATTTAAATAGAATAAGAATAAATATTTCTATAATGCATATATAAATTAGATTCAACTTACCTGGTACAAAGTTTTTTCTGAATAGCTTTTCTAGATTCATGAACTTCTATAGGAAAATGTGGCAATTCATAAGGTGCAGATATCTCATTGGGCATCCCATTTTCATGAAGATGCATAATAGCCCCTGGATCATTATAGATGTCATCGTCATCATCATTTACAGGAGTTACCAAGTCTAAAACTCTTGTATTGTCATCACCAGATTCACCTTCAATGGATGTTATATATTAAACTAATTCTTATACTAATAAAAAAAAATGCAATCATTTGCATAAATCTGGGCAATAGTTCATGTAAATCTTAAATTTACCAGGAAATTTTTTTTAGTTCTATTGTAATAATTTATAAATATTAATTTACAAAAATTCATTAAAAGAAAAATTTTTTAGCTATAACCCATTGAAAATATATAACTAAAAATAATTTTATCTTATTTAATGAAAACATAGCAGATTCAAATTAAGCAAGATTATCATGCTCAATACATAATAAATTATTTTAAACAAGACATGATATTTTTCGGACACATAAAATATTTAAAATACATAAAAAAAAAAATACATTAAATATACAAAAAATATTTAAGTTATTTTTTTAACTTCACTACATATAGCAATTTTTATCACAGTTATTTATATTATTTATACTTTATATCTCATATGATTGCCTAACACAGTAAACTCCATTGTTAATTATATTTATTATGCATGGGACATTTTGCTAAATTATTAATAAAATTAAAATATATTATAAGTCATTATTTTTTAAATATTCACTTTTCTCTCTTTTTTAAAATATCAACTTTTCTTACACATAAAATACAAAATAATAAAAGTGCATTCAAATTTATAAAAACGCTGCATTTATTTCTCAAAGAAAATCTTTTAAAGTAAAATAAACTTTCTTTTTTTTTAGAAATTAAAAGCATTTTATAATCAATAATTTAAAAGAAAATTGGTGAAATACTTAAAAGAGAATTGCATACCTGATAAAACGGAGCCATCCGTGCATATATCTAAAGTACGAAGACGACTTCGAGTAGTATCATTCATAACTACCAAATATTCAAAATAGATTTAATCCAATCTTGAAAACCTCTATCTACCACGAAAAACTGCAAAAATTTTACAAAATTAAGTCGCAGTGGTATGAGGTAATTTTTGAGAGATGAACAAGAATTTAACTACGCATATACATACAAAAGACGGCTACAAAATGTAAACAAGTCTTTTTTTTTTTTTTCTTTTACCAGCTGGAGGAAAAAAAAAAAAAAGATGAAAAGATAAGTTATGCGTTTTCAACTAAAACACAATATTAAACGTTATTAATATACTTCTGAGGTTCTTATCACACAATGAATTGATCACTAAACACAAAATGCTTAAAACAAGAACTTAAATACTAGCGCTTTCACAGACACCAACAACTTTTGACGTTTACAATCTAAATGACGTACCTACGCAGAAAGCTTTCAAAATATTACAGACGAAAATCTTTGTTAATGTTGCCACATTTCAATCTTGATAAAAAGTAGAAATCTTAATTTACACTATTCAATTTAATAACCTATTAAATTAAGAAAAAATACTAAAGCATTCAAAATTCAAACCGAAAAGTATTTTATAATTTCTTTAGAAACTTTCCTTTTCTTTTAAATACATTTTTATCCCTTTTTTTTAGTTTTTGTTATACACAGTAATTTTATTTCTCTTTTGGCAGCAGAGGTATCTTTAAAGGAAATAAAGAAAATGGTTTCGTTTTTCGCAATGTCATGAAACCGATTCAAAAGATGAGCGATGAACTCAGAAAAAAGGCAAAACAAATTTTAACTTCTGAACAGTTGTGAAATCAAATCTAATGCATTTATATTTTTAGGAAAGAATATTCTAAATAAACTATGTTGAAATGTTGTTATCTTATGGTAATAGATTATCTTATTCTTAAAATTAAATAATAACATTCAAGAAATAAAAAATTATATTGAAAATACAATAAAAATAAATTTTAAAAATATTTCATTTATAAAATTTTATATAAAAAAATATATTTATTGCACCATTCTAAGTATTTTATTTGTATTTTCGTGAAATTGTTTTAAAAAATCGGATATAACTATTGAACATTTAATCTTCAATTCATGTCTTTATAATGTTTTAGCTAAAATATTTATGCAAAAACATTTTTAGTTAGAATAAAATAATTAAATAAGTGTATATAAACATATATATATACTTGCGTGTGTACAATAACCCTGCATTTTCATATTTACTCTAAAAATTGTTTCTTGATTTTCTACAATTAATCGCTTGTTTACCATTTCTATTTCTATTTCTCCGTTTCTTCATTTCCTACGTTGCACAATATACTAATAAAAACATTTTTAACGATTTGTTTTTGGTTTGGTTTCATTCGCAGTGACATCCAGTCACCTTGTAACTTTTACCTTTCCTGATTTTTTTTTTTTTTTTCCCGGAAGTACTGCTTTTTGCTTTCCCGTGGGTTCCCGGAGCTGGACCTCAACTCTCAACGTTTTTAGAAACATTAATTATATGAAGTAGAAATATTCATGACTTTTTAACTATTGACTAAACCCATATGGCTTTCAACTTCAGACTGCAGAGTAAACACGTGAAAATTTTTTTTTTAATGTGATAGAATTCAAAAGTTTTGAATTAGAGGAAGGCTTCAGTTTCGGTAAAAGACTTTCGTTACTCTGTGATTATATGATTCGATTGATTACCTCTGCTCCTTCTCTGTGAGTTCAGGTCTCTGGAAAGGCTTCAGTTTTTTGTTTCTCTCTGTTACACTGCAAACCAGGTCCGGATTTTCCTACAGGCTAACTAGGCTTCAGCCTAGGGCCTCAAGATCAAGAGGGGCCTACATTCAAATTGTTAGCAAAACTAGAATTACACTATTCTAAAAACAGTAAAAACTGAAACACTGAATCGAAAAGAAAGTGTAATTTTACACATATGAATAATAAACAAACATAATAAGTAATTTACAAACTTAAAAATGGGAGGTGAAAGGGCCTCAGAAGTGTAATAGGCTAGGGCCTCTTTTCATTTAAATCCGGCCCTACTGCAAACATAGCATACCTTTTCTTCCGGAAAGAAGTTCTAGAAGTGTTTCATCAATATGGAAGCTCATATGTTGTTCAGGCATTCTATTTCACTATACCTCCAGCATGTTGCATGCTGTGCAATTATTAAATATTGATGAAATTAAATAACAGCAAAAGTTTAAAATTATTGTTGCAATAAAAGTTAGGATCAAATTATCTTATTATCTTGAAAACAAAACTTACACAAAATTGTTGTTCCCATGTCATTAAGACTAAAATTATTACAAAATGCTCATCAACCATTTGGACACCCATGAATAGAAAAAAGTGCTTAATTTCATTTTACCTCAGTATTATTGACCCCACATAACTCAATACATAAAATTTTTTTAAAGCATTGTAATGTACGTCAATTCAGAAATATATATAAACATTTACGCTTTTGCAAGAAGTTTCCCCAAAAGGCAAACATTTTGAGTATATTTTTGTTGAAACTGTTGGTGGTTTTGACTATTATATGTCTATCAAAAAAAATATATATATATATGTTATAATTAATCATGCAACATGTACGTTTGAGATTTTCCTTCCAAAAGTGTAACTATAGAAATCGATATATATTGCTTGTAAAAAATCTTGCAAATTCTTGCCCTGGAAAAATTATTGAATGATAGAAATGCAGCCTTCAATTCTTCAAGATTCTTTCGAAATCATAATTCTAAACAATTATTAACATCTGCTCCTCATCCCCAAACTAATTGAAAGACAGATCGTGTTAATCATTCTATAGCAACTCTACATAAACAAGTCACAAGTCACATCGCACCACAAGTCAACTCTTCATCAACTTAAGTTCTTTGGATAAAACCGCTGGAACAACTAATCAATATATACAACAGTAATCCTAAATTCGTAATAAAGTTCTCTACAACCTATTTGATGCTTGGTATATTACATTATGATTCACTTCTAAATCAAAATAATTGTTATCCAATTGATAACAATTATTTTGATTAGAAGCATAGCAGATTGGCAGATTTTTTTTCTTTTTACGGGGTAGGGTTATCAGTCATACGCCTACAAACATATTAGCACCAGGACCTACGGTTTAAAGTGGATTCCGAACCACTACAAGCATCCATGGCACGGCCGTAACTCGAACGGAGACTTGTGGCACTGAACGCCAGAGCCTAGTCACCCCGCCATCAGGCCCCACACTAACTCCTACTAAACCTAATTCTATATTTTCTCGTAGCAGTACTTCTATAATTTATCGCTACCATGGCTCTGGCTCTCTTTCCTGCGAGATGCTAACCAGATCATTTTTGGCGATGTGTATGTAATGTTGTTCTCTCTGACTGTAGATGCTTCTGAACTTTCATAGTTATTGAACATAGTTTTTCATATGTTTCAAGAGTTGGCTGCCAAATCTTTAAATATCTTTTTTTCCTCTAATGCAGCTGGCAATACAGAAACAGTTATTTTTATGCCATAAGCTAAGGCAGAACAGCTGTTACTCACTTAGCACTACCCAGGGGCCACGTGTAGCTTGAAGATACGCTACGGACGCAAATAACACTACCCCTGCAATGCTTTATGATCCTATTAGATCTTAACCTACGGTTTAAAGTGGATTCTGAACCACTACAAACATCCATGGTACCGCCTGGACTCGAAGCAGAAACTAATGGTACCGAGCGCTACCTACACGGCCATCAGACCCCTCTTTAAATATCTTAATTATTATTAATAATAAATTCTCATGACTCTTCAATTTCCTGAAAAAAACCACTTCGCTTACTACCATAACTACTCACAAACAAACACACACACACAGACACATTTGTTGTCGTAACTAAAAGAATCAAACTGCGCAGTATATAGTGTTTCTTAAAAGGGATGCAAGATGCAAATTAATATGAGAAACAAACCACAATTGTTTAATAAAAATTATTATTAACATATTTTATTGGTACATGTGGTGTAATTGATACAAAAACGCTGAACACATTAAGGGAAGAAAATTACACTGGAATGAAAGACGCCGTGCGGGGTGGGAACTGCTTCAGTTCTTTCGAGTCTTGCTTCTTCAGTTTCTTTTCGGTATCAGCATTATAAAGATCCAGAAGCTGTTCAGTTACCTGAAATAAAAATAAATTAATAAAAGAGATTTAAAAATTGTCGAAGTTTGAGTGAAATTAAATTGTTCTTCTTCAATGACGCAATAGTCCTATGGTGAGCGTTTGCCTGCTGGTAGATTCCAAAGCATGGGATGTTTTTTCTACGGGATATGGTTGTGAGCCCTACTCCCAACGCACTTCGGTCATATTAGATCGGGACCTAAAGCTTTAAGTGGATCCCGAACTACTATAAACATCCATGGTACCACCAGGACTCGAACCCGAAACCTGTGCCACCGGGCTTCAAAGCAGTAGTCAGTCGGCTTACAGGCCCGAAATCAAACATTTATTTAACTAAATTTATATTTCTATATATTAAAGTGTCATATACACTAAAGTGACAAAAGTCATGGGATACCTCTTAATATCGTGTCGGCCCTCCTTTCGCCCGGCGAAGTGCAGCAACTCGACGTGGCATGGACTCAACAAGTCGTTGGAAGTCTTCTGCAGGAATATTGAGCCATGCTGTCTCGATAGACGTCCATAATTGGGAAAGCGTTGATGGTGCAGGATTTTGGGCATGAACAGACCTCTCGATGATGTCCCATAAATGCTCGATGGGATTCATGTCGGGCGATCTAGGTGGCCAGATCATTCGTTGGAATTTTCCAGAATGTTCTTCAAACCAATCGCGAACAGTTGTGGCCCGGTGACATGGTGCATTGTCATCCATAAAAATCCCATCGTTGTTTGGGTACATGAAGTCCTTGAATGGCTGCAAGTGATCTCCAAGTAGCTGAACATAAGCATTTCCAGTCAATGTTCGGTCCAGTCGCACCAGAGGACCAAGTCCATGCCATGAAAAAACAGCCCACACCATTACGGAGCCACCACCAGCTTGAACAGTGCCTTGCTGACAGTTTGGGTCCATGGTTTCGTGGGGTCTGCGCCACACTCGAACCCTACCATCAGCTCTTACCAACTGAAATCGTGATTCATCGGACCAGGCCACGGTTTTCCATTCATCTAGGGACCAACCGATATGCTCACATGCCCACGAGAGTCGCTGCAAGCGATGTCGTTCTGTCAGTAAAGGCACTC
This sequence comes from Caerostris darwini, assembly GCA_021605075.1. NCBI lineage: Eukaryota > Metazoa > Arthropoda > Arachnida > Araneae > Araneidae > Caerostris > Caerostris darwini. The sequence continues at coordinate 52,740 of BPLQ01008882.1, forward strand.
GAGTCGGTCTTCTGCTGGAATAGCCCAAGAAAGCCAAATTTCTCCGCACAGTTCTAACAGACAAGTCCCTTGTACGTCCCACATTGATTTCTGCGGTTATTTGACGCAGTGTTGCTTGTCTGTTAGAATTTACGACTCTTTGCAGACGTCGCCGGTCTCGGTCGTTAAGTGCAGGCGGTCGAGCACTGCGCTGTCCATGGTGGGATGTTATGCCTGAAATTTCATACTCTCGGCACACTCTTGACACAGTGGATCTGGGAATGTTGAATTCCGTAACGATTTCCGAAATGGCATGACCCATGCGTCTAGCTCCAACTAACATTCCGCGTTCAAAGTCTGTTAATTCCCGTCGTGCGGTCATCATCACGTCAAAACCTCTTCACATGAATAACTTGAACAGAAATGAAAGCTCTGCGAAAGCACTGCGCATTTATACCTGTTCTACGCGATGCTACTGCCATCTGAAAATTTGCATATTGCTATCCCATGACTTTTGTCACTTCAGTGTATATATATATATATATAATACTTTATGTTATTTATGTTTAATATTTATAGTTTCTACTACACCTTGTTCTTTTTTAATACTTCAAAAAAAATGTATTTCAAATTTCTCCTAAACATAAAACTACCTATTTAATGATATATCTATGTAAATTTTTTTTTTGATCACAGAAATTTATTTTTGCTCGATAAAATTCCTGCCATTTAATAACTTATTTAAACTGTTTAAGTATTGATTTTTGTTAGCACGAGAGAATTAATTTCAAATATATTTCCTTCTTACAAATGAAGCTAGGCATGCCTTCCTCTAATTGCGTTAAAACTTATGGCACTAAAAATGTGTATTTAAAAAAACCTAGTTTATGATCTCATCACCATCATTAGCGAAACAGACGCATGGTGGGTCAAGATAGTCTGCTTGCTGCAGATTTCGGGACATGAGATGTGTTATTTTTACGGGATATGTTTGCCAGCCCTACATCTAGCGTTCTACAGTCATATTAGACCGATACCTACAGTTTAAAGTGGATTCCGAACCCCAACAAATATCCAGGGCACTGGCGGGACTCGAACCCGAAACCTGTGGCCATGAGAGCCAGAGCACTAGCCACTTGACCATCAGGCCCCAATTTAAAATCTTACCGAACAAATAATTAGTAATTTTTCCACCACTGAGGTAATTATTTTATTTTATTTATTTTTTTTATTTTCAGCACCCTCATTTGATTAGATTTTTTCCCCATAAGCGATATCGATATTCAAAAAACTTTTAAATATATACCACCCCATTTGATATGAAGGTTTTTAACTATAATTATAATTGTAAAATTATTTAATGAGCAAAATAATATAATTTATAATATCCTGAGGGTACGTATTCCTTGATGAAGCAATTTCCAGGATATTGTACTTAATTTCTTTTGGGTTTTACTGATTTTCTGAGCAACTTATTTCACACCGTGCTATCGTATATTTCGTGTAAATATGTGTGTTCTTTTTTATATTAATGCAGTTCTTACAGTTCACCCTCTTGATATTCGTATATTTCCAGTGAACTTCAGTTTTGTTGCTGCAGCTTTACGCACTTCGGATCTTCTTAAAATTTCTTAATTTCTTTTTTTTTTCAAGGGATCTGAATGGGAGACATTTCAGGGTTTTTGTATTGCGAATGTTATTATGGTTTTGTTATAAAATTTAATTGTGTTCCTATGAAGCACATAATAATTTACGTCTAACAAATACTGCTGTGGCATCTGTTGTTCAAAATAACCACATTTCTAGTTCATTTGCGTGCATGCGTAAAGCAATTATTGACCTAGCTGATATGATTCAGTCTTTTTCTGTTTAAATAAACAACATTTATTTCTTTACTGTAGTAAGATTTATTGAAATAAAAGAAAATACTAATCTAATTTCATATATCTGCGCAGTTATGATAACGATGAGCGCATAAATCCATTTACTAATAATATTCATTGAAAGTTTCATCATATTAAAATAAATAAAAAAAATGCAAAAAGGAAAATAAATTACATCAAAATATGAAAAAATAAATTTAATTGAATAAAAAATGATGGATGTGAAAAACATTAAATTCGTATTACAAATCACAGACATAAATAACGAAAAATAAAAAGCTATGACGTCATTTTGAATTCTTGCTTTTTGAGCAGACGATTTCTAAACTAAATATTTTAACAAAGCGAATTCGTCATAAAAAAGAAATTCCAGCTTTTATTAAATTAAAAAATAAAAGCTTTTATTAAATTAAACGTCTATTATCAGCTATTTAAAATTTAAATTTAAATATAGCTAATAATAGATTCAGGCATCAGTGAACATAATAACATTTCTTTAATTTGATAAGTTTTTATTTAATTAAAAAGAGTTAAATAAAAATTCTCATCAAAATGCTTGCTACTTTTTTTATCATCTTGAGCATTGCTTAAAATATAAAAACATGGAATTCTCATTCTTTCTTTTTTTTGATTGAATACATTTGTGATTGAAAATTATTATGACATTCATGTTTGCACGTATCTCTTAATGTAGATTAATACGGGGATCCATGGCCGCGGAGCGGCCACTAGCTCCTTCACTGTAAAATGCTAACACATAGCGGTGGTCTCATGCTCTTTAAGTTAATAAGAAAAATAGATAATTAAATGCCCTTTTTTAAAAAAAGATTTATTTATTTAATAAAATTAAAAAGTTAAAAATAGCAAAAATTTCAAAATTGAAGATGTTGATGAAATCAGTTCCATGTAAAAAAAAAGAATAATAATAACAGAAGCGAACTTTTTTCATCTAGGCAGTTGTAAGGAATTAATTTAAAATATTTAGAACAGTGAGGTCTTTTTGCTATGTTTGCGGGAAGAAATATCATAATCATAATTTTGTAGGATATTTAAAACGTATTGATGTTTCGCATATCCTTATAGAATTGAGTAGAAATTTTGTGAACAAATTGACTTAAACTTGGAATCGAGAGAGCTCCTCTAATATCATTTACGAAAGTACCAATTAAAGAATCGTTAACTTTATTGAAAGAATTTTGTTCTGAAAAGATTTTCAGAAATTTTTATTTATAAAAAGTAATATTTGTTGAAAATTAAGATTAAAAGTTGGAGATTATTTCTCAATATTTACCTCAAAAATCTTTCAGCTTTTATTTTAAAATTTTTTTTATTTTATTTAAGGCCTTATCAGACAGGTTTGTTATGTTTTCTTCAATGTGAAAAAACCGCCATTGCCACTGAAATAACAGTATTATCGTTATGCGCTCATCCAACTTTTATCCTCTGTAGCTCAGTTGCATGCAGCATTCTATGGTCTATTGTGTAGTAAAGAATGAGGATGAATTAAGATGAATCTGTATTTAAGGCCTTATCAGACAGGTTTGTTATGTTTTCTTCAATGTGAAGCAAAACCGCCATTGCCACTGAAATAACGAGTATATCGTTATGCGCTCATCCAACTTTTATCCTCTGTAGCTCAGTTGCATGCAGCATTCTATGGTCTATTGTGTAGCAAAGAATGAGGATGAATTAAGATGAATCTGTATTTAAGGCCTTATCAGACAGGTTTGTTATGTTTTCTTCAATGTGAAGCAAAACCGCCATTGCCACTGAAATAACGAGTATATCGTTATGCGCTCATCCAACTTTTATCCTCCATAATTCAGTTGCATGTAGCATTCTATCGTCGATTATGCGGTAATGAATGAGGATGAATTAAGATGAATTGTATTTATAAGGCCTTATCAGACAGGTTTGTTATGTTTTCTTCAATGTGAAGCAAAACCGCCATTGCCACTGAAATAACGAGTATATCGTTATGCGCTCATCCAACTTTTATCCTCCATAATTCAGTTGCATGTAGCATTCTATCGTCGATTATGCGGCAATGAATGAGGATGAATTAAGATGAATTTATTTATAAGGCCTTATTAGAGAGGCTTTTGTTGGAAAGATGAATCGAGGCCTTATTAGAGAGGCTTGTTACCTTATCTTCAATGTGTAGTAAATTGCCGTTGCCACTCAAATAACGAGTCTATCGTTATGCGCTCATCCAACTTTTATCCTCCATAATTCAGTTGCATGTAGCATTCTATCGTCGATTATGCGGCAATGAATGAGGATGAATTAAGATGAATTTATTTATAAGGCCTTATTAGAGAGGCTTGTTACCTTATCTTCAATGTGTAGTAAATTGCCGTTGCCACTCAAATAACGAGTCTATCGTTATGCGCTCATCCAACTTTTATGCCTCTGAGCTCAGTTGCATGCAGCATTCTATGGTCTATTTTAGTAAAGAATGAGGATGAATTAAGATGAATCTGTATTTAAGGCCTTATGACAGGTTTCTATGTTTTCTTCTGTGAAACCGCCATTGCCACTGAAATAACGACTATATCGTTATGCGCTCATCCAACTTTATCCTCTGAGCGAAACCTACGTTGCATGCAGCATTCTATGGTCTATTGTGTAGTAAAGAATGAGGTATGAATTAAGATGAATCTGTATTTAAGGTTTATCTGCAAAGACAGGTTTGTTATGTTTTCTTCAATGTGAAGCAAAACCGCCATTGCCACTGAAATAACGAGTATATCGTTATGCGCTCATCCAACTTTTATCCTCTGTAGCTCAGTTGCATGCAGCATTCTATGGTCTATTGTGTAGTAAAGAATGAGGATGAATTAAGATGAATCTGTTTTAAGGCCTTATCAGACAGGTATTGTTATCGTTTCTTCAATGTGAAGCAAACGCCGCCATTGCCACTGAAATAACGAGTATATCGTTATGCGCTCATTAGCTCTTCTCATTTGTCGTGCAATTTTGACTGTATGTCATTTGCATGTGGATGTTATGCGTCGAGCATCATCCAATGTGCAGCATGAAGGGCTTTTAGGACTGAATCCATATATTCATCTTCTTCATTTGGCCTTATTCCTAAGAGAGGTCTGCCTAGGCCTGGTTTGTTATGTTTTCTTCAATGTGAAGTAAATTGCCGTTTCATGCGCCAAATAAGGGTTATCAGTTATGCGCTCATAAAAGGCCAGACTTTTTATCCTAGACTGAGACTTACAGTTTAATGTGCATTCTATCGAACCATTATTATGCGGCAATGAATGAGGATGCCGGGACTCGAACCTAAGGCTCCGAGCACCAGAAGACTAGTCACTTTGCCATCCGGCATCGCACCCATATATTACGCCATAAAATTTTTAGCAAGCTTCGGTCACCCGTTCTTCCTTCTCGATCGAACCCAATGAAAGGTTTTCCGACCAATTGATATATCAAACCTATTCTCCGCGTATACAGATTTGGTTTGTCGTTCTATGGTCATTTTATGCATACTTTAAGCTCATTAGTCTGAGATCTAGATGTTTAAAGTGGATTCCATACGACTCACAAACATCCATGTCACCGTCAGGATTCGAACCAAAGGCCAGAGTACTACTACCCAATGGGCCATCAGCTCACCCGCTTAGACAGGAGAACTTTCAGTTTAGTTTCTTTTATCAGATTTCGAATTGAATGTCGTTCGAAAGAACCAACGCGCTGATTCTCTCCGAATTCAAAAGAAATTATTTCGAAAATTAAATTTTCTATTTTAATTTTATGTAATTTTTAAATTATTTATTTATTGCTACAAATTAGATTTGATCACCTGAAATTAATTTTAGACACACTCTGCAAGATTAATAACATGTTTTTAGAAATGAACATATTTCCAATGAAAACACGCACAAACGAGTCGTTTTAAATCGCCCATAAATCAACTTTTTTACTTTTTTCTCTTTTTGCCAACGGAGCAGACAGCCGCCCGTGCGACCTCGAAATAAATATAGTTCATTTCTAATGCACAGTTATGATTTCGCGGATTGATTGGCACAAAGGATGCTTTGTGGCATTCATTTCAGGACTTTTCACGACTTTTCCAGCTCAAATACAGCTGAACGATTCGTTATTAAGAATGAAAGTTCAAATTATTCCCGGTTTTTTTTTTTTTAGATGTGTATGTATTTGATTAGATGTAAGATCTTTATTTTACGAAATTCTTTATTAAAAGCAGAATTTTAGAAATTTAGTTTCGCAAAAACTGTTTTGTGACATTAATTTTACGATTTTTTTTTTTTTTTTTTTACGACTTTTCAAATTCAAATACAGCTGAACGATTCGTTATTACGAACGAGCGTTCAAATTATTTCCGTTATTATCAAAGCGTTATCAAATTATTTTTTTTTTAGATGTGTGTGTATTTAATTAGATGTAGGATGATTATTTTAAGAAATTCTTTATTAAAAACAGAATTTTAGAAATTTAGTTTCACAAAAACTGTTTTTGTGACATTAATTTTACGATTTTTTTTTTTTTTTTTTTTTGTTTTTACGACTTTTCAAATTCAAATACAGCTGAACGATTCGTTATTACGAACGAGCGTTCAAATTATTTCCGTTATTATCAAACGTTATCAAATTATTTTTTTTTAGATGTGTGTGTATTTAATTAGATGTAGGATGATTATTTTAAGAAATTCTTTATTAAAAACAGAATTTTAGAAATTTAGTTTCACAAAAACTGTTTTGTGACATTAATTTTACGATTTTTTTTTTTTTTTTTTTTTTTACGACTTTTCAAATTCAAATACAGCTGAACGATTCGTTATTACGAACGAGCGTTCAAATTATTTCCGTTATTATCAAAGCGTTATCAAATTATTTTTTTTTAGATGTGTGTGTATTTAATTAGATGTAGGATGATTATTTTAAGAAATTCTTTATTAAAAACAGAATTTTAGAAATTTAGTTTCACAAAAACTGTTTTGTGACATTAATTTTACGATTTTTTTTTTTTTTTTTTTTTTTTTTACGACTTTTCAAATTCAAATACAGCTGAACGATTCGTTATTACGAACGAGCGTTCAAATTATTTCCGTTATTATCAAAGCGTTATCAAATTATTTTTTTTTTAGATGTGTGTGTATTTAATTAGATGTAGGATGATTATTTTAAGAAATTCTTTATTAAAAACAGAATTTTTAGAAATTTAGTTTCACAAAACTGTTTTGTGACATTTTACGATTTTTTTTTTTTTTTTTTTACGACTTTTCAAATTCAAATACAGCTGAACGATTCGTTATTACGAACGAGCGTTCAAATTATTTCCGTTATTATCAAAGCGTTATCAAATTATTTTTTTTTTAGATGTGTGTGTATTTAATTAGATGTAGGATGATTATTTTAAGAAATTCTTTATTAAAAACAGAATTTTAGAAATTTAGTTTCACAAAAACTGTTTTGTGACATTAATTTTACGATTTTTTTTTTTTTTTTTTTTTTACGACTTTTCAAATTAAAATACAGCTGAACGATTCGTTATTACGAACGAGCGTTCAAATTATTTCCGTTATTATCAAAGCGTTATCAAATTATTTTTTTTTAGATGTGTGTGTATTTAATTAGATGTAGGATGATTATTTTAAGAAATTCTTATTAAAACAGAATTTTAGAAATTTAGTTTCACAAAAACTGTTTTGTGACATTAATTTTACGATTTTTTTTTTTTTTTTTTTTTTTTTTACGACTTTTCAAATTCAAATACAGCTGAACGATTCGTTATTACGAACGAGCGTTCAAATTATTTCCGTTATTATCAAAGCGTTATCAAATTATTTTTTTTTAGATGTGTGTGTATTTAATTAGATGTAGGATGATTATTTTAAGAAATTCTTTATTAAAAACAGAATTTTAGAAATTTAGTTTCACAAAAAACTGTTTTGTGACATTAATTTTTACGATTTTTTTTTTTTTTTTTTTTTACGACTTTTCAAATTCAAATACAGCTGAACGATTCGTTATTACGAACGAGCGTTCAAATTATTTCCGTTATTATCAAAGCGTTATCAAATTATTTTTTTTTAGATGTGTGTGTATTTAATTAGATGTAGGATGATTATTTTAAGAAATTCTTTATTAAAAACAGAATTTTAGAAATTTAGTTTCAGAAAAACTGTTTTGTGACATTAATTTTACGATTTTTTTTTTTTTTTTTTTTTTTTTACGACTTTTCAAATTCAAATACAGCTGACCGCTTCGTTATTACGAACGCGCGTTCAAATTATTTCCGTTATTATCAAAGCGTTATCAAATTATTTTTTTTTTAGATGTGTGTGTATTTAATTAGATGTAGGATGATTATTTTAAGAAATTCTTTATTAAAAACAGAATTTTAGAAATTTAGTTAAATGAAGATTACATTTTAAAATACCAAGTGTTTCGCAATTTATTAATTTTTTTTATTTTATAATAATGCAACACAATTTTTTTTAGCATAATAAAGCCTCTGGCGCTCTGTCCTACAGATTGCGGGTTCGAGTCCCGGTGGTGTCATGGATATTTATAGGGGTTTGGAATCCACTTTAAACTATATGTCCCTGTTAAATATCGCTGTAGAGCGTTAGGGCTGACAACCCTACCCCGGAGAAAGAAAAGCATCTCCTGTCCCGAAATCTGCCAGTAGGCAGGCGGCCTTAGCCCACCATGGCACCAATAATGATGAGGATGATCATAATAATATAGGGTCTTCAAACTACACGAAATATTGCCTTTTAATGACATGAAACAATAATCAAATGTTTTATTTACCAGAAGAAAAAAAAATCACAAGCTCTGACAGAATTAAGACTTCTTATAGAATGGAATTTAAGATAATAATAATTAATGATATTAATGCAGCTACGTGTTCCCTCTGCTGTTAAACAAGAAAAATTGAAATTTAATCTATTGAAATAAAAATAAAATTATTAAGTGAAGAAATTTTATTATAATTGTTTATGAAACATTTTGACTATAACAACTATTTATTTTTAAGTTTAAATTAACTTATATTTTTACATTGAATCTCAAAGATATTTGCTAATTTTAAATGTTTCTCTTTGATCTGTCAGACATATTGAAATGAAGTTATTTTACCATTGAAGTAATAGAAATTTAGCAGGTTCAACGCTACTCAGTATGAATATAGAAAACGTGCTACACCGCCACACTATATCACCATAAAAGTAAACCATATTTGATTTTTTTTTTTTTTTTTTTTTTTTTTTGTATTTAGGCACAGAGCTACCTTTTTAATTCCCATGGCATTTTCCGACTTACAGATTTATAGTTCCCGTTCTCAGTACATACATGAAAGCATCATGGAACAATCTTTATGATTCTCGGAACAAAAAGTTGTGAATCCCTGGGATAATACAAAAAAAAAATCTTGTTTGTTTTTATGACTAATCCCCAGTGTCCGGCAGTGCAGGACGGACAATGCATGAGTAGTCTACTCATGGATATAGGGAAAGAGGGGTTATAATAGAGAACTGCAGGTAGAAGTCTGATTCGGCTCCGAATCTCTCAAGAAGGAACGCAGTGATAACTTTTAGGGATGCTGTACTTTATACATTATTACTTATTTAAAATTTCAAGCAAACAAATTAATATTTTGAATTAATCCGTAACCATATAAAGAAAGCCATTCATACTTACTGATTGAGCAACTGTTTTTCTGTGGAAGTCAGACACGGCTTCGTTCGACAACGTGTATCTCGCTTTGGTTAATTTGTAAGCTTGGCAAGATAAAACATCGAATTTCAATCCTACAATAAATAAGGTCTGATTACACATAAAAACAGTCATCTCATTTTTCAAAAATGTTTTAATTAAAATTTAGTTGTTAAAATTGAAAGATAAATAAAAATGTTATCATTTTCCTCAGCTTTATAAAAGAAAAATTCTGAAATACAGTAAAATTCAGTGCATTCTAAAATATTTATATATATAAATGCAGCTTGTTGTTAAAATAGTATAATCACCCTAGAGTTATAAGGAATCCTTAATTAGCAGTGCGCAGAACCGACTTTGGTATGCAATGCAGCTTGGATTCGCCTGGGAATCGATTCATACAAGTGCTGAATAGTGTTTAGAGGAATATTGAACCATTCTTCATGAAAATATTATTATGAAAGCTAGGAGAGATCCAACGGTGGATATCGATTACAGATTGATTGCTCTAAAATAGAGTATAACGGTTAGATTATATTGAGATCGGGGGACTGTGTGGGCCAAGATATATATTTTACTTCACCTTGTATTCATCAAACCCTGGTTGGACAAGTCCCGCTGCATGAATAGCAGCATAATCATCCTCGAAAATTCCATTTCCAGCAGAAAATAAAGTTTGCGTCTTAGGGTGGTCAGGTCATTTCTTCCCAATAATCCTTTCTTTTAGGGTCACGATTGAACTAGCAGAAAACCATGATACGGCTGCCCATATCATGACATATCCACCTTCATGCTTGACACTTGGAAGGAGACAACAACGATCATACTCTTGTGCGGGTGTCCTCCAAACATGTACCCGTCCTGTTCAGTGGAAAAGTGTGAAAAATGATCCGTCTGACCCTATAGCTGTCTTCCACTTATCAATCGACTAGGTTTTGTGGTTGTGGCGCCACCGTAGACAACATTTGGCATTAGCAGATGGAACAAGTGACTTGGGATTTGCTGCTCCGTCGTAAATGTTCTGTTTATGAAGACGCATCTTAATTATAATTATTCAAGATAATTAAAATGCTAATTGAGCTCTGCAGTACAGTTTTAGACGCTACAATTCGCTTCAATACTCGTCGTTTTCTTTCACTCGCCTTTTCCTTCCGTCTACTAATTTGCTACGCCAAGCTTGCGTTGCTGCGCTGCGTGTACTTTAACAGGTACGCTTTAAGCTCTTAAGGTACCTCTAGAAACACCTAAAAGCTGAGATGTTTCGGTCACTCTGGTTCTTACAATTTAGCCCGTTTGAAAGACTGTGAGGACTGACATTTTACGCTTTTGACAAAATTTCAAGAAGTATACCATTTCACTAAATCTACCTCATACATTTCTTTTATATAAAAAAATCTGGTAACTAAGATTACAGTATAATGCTTACAAAACGCATTCTTAAATGCCATTTTTTCCACATGTGTTTTGATTATTTTGATAACCACCTGTAGTATATTTCAAAACCATTTAACGTTTCTTTTTATGAAAGTAATTATAAGAAATAATTGCATTATTTCTTGCATTCACCCCAAATTTTCCTCAACAATATTTTATTCTTATACATCGAGTTTGTCGCTCATCAACATTTATCTTTAGTAGCTCAATTGCATAAAACATTCTGTCGCTCATTTTGTTTCAACCAGTGAAGACAGCACGGTTTGTGATTAAATGACTTTTTTCACGCGCAAACAGCAGCCTGAAGTCCAACTGGATAGTGCTCTAGCCTATGGTACCATAAGCTTCAGGCTCGAATCCTGGTGGTGGCATGGATGTCTGTCAGTGGTTCGGAATCCACGTTTAACTGTATGTCCCGGTCAAATTAGCTTAGAATGTGCACAAAATGACCGTAGAGTGACAAATGAAACCAAACCCGCGCAAACAAATTTATCAAAAGTTATACACACCGTTCTTGTGTCCAATCCTCAATGTGCGGAATAGATATTCCATGAGTAACCTACTCATGGATGAAGAGAAAGAGGCAGCAGCTGCTATTGCGATTTTGCACGCCGTAGGTAGAAGTCTGGCTCCGTATCGTAGAAGAAGGAGGGTCGTGCCTGCCATGAGGCTTTCAGGGGGAACTATCCCACATTTGCGTATCATATGGGAGAAACCCGGAAAATCCCAAAGATAGTCCAACTAGTGGATCAAGATGCTGAGCATCACAAACTCCATCGAGTCACCTAGTTCTGCTACAAAGTCGTCAGCTGATTTGAATCTCAACCCTAATGCTCATTAAGTGGCACACACGCTGCCACTGAGCCACGAGTTGGGAGCACACACACATTGTAATTATATATATATATATATATTAGCTATCAAACTCCCAACTATACTTAATTATTAGAGTTCATTATTCATTCAACTTTCGTAATCCATTTCATGTAAATTTACCATTTCACAATGCAATTCATGTAGTTGTAGAAACGGTTTTTTTTATTTTTATTTATTTATTATTTTTTTTTAAAGAATTTCAAAAATACAACTAAGTAAAGGTAGAAACAAAAAAAATCTTTTTGAAAAACTATAAGTTTTTCCATTCATTAAGTAAAGCAGTTTTGTGCTATCGTTTGAAGAAATATATAATCTAAAGATTCGCATTGTTATTATTAAAAATATTGCATAATATAACTGTACTTTCTTCATGCACTAAATTTTTAATCAATCCTACTTTCATCCTCTGATGGGCAGGTGATGTAATCTCGTGTTACCCGATTTCCGCAATGCTACTTAGTATATTATAGTATTTTGAAAGACGCTTAGATCTTTTTAGCAGGTATCCAAATCCTTTAATTGTCATATCAGTATTTAATTGACCGATTCAGGAATTCTTAAGAGCATGTCGCACGGGCTTATTTCATTATTTTTCAACATGAGGCAAACCGACATTGACTTCAGTTATGTGTGTCACAAATTCATATGTCGACTCGTGGCTCCAGTGACAGCCTCTGGTGAGTATTAGCTCTAGGTTCAATTCGCTAGCTGCATTGTTGTAGAGACTGTTTAAAAACGAGGAGACTCTGAGGGCATTTCCAGATGCTCAGCATCTGGCCTAGTGGCCAGATTAACAGCGGTCTTGGCCAATCATGTCATCCAGGTGCCTGAGCTGAGTTGCCCTTACAGCTCTTGGGAATGATGTGTGGCGTGACAAGGTAGTCTGATTGGGCCTCAGACGCTCGACAACCATAAGTGAGACCGGCACCCAGCTTAAAGTGGGAACTGTCCACTCAAACATCCATGGCACCCAGGACTCGAAACCGTGTGAACCTGCGTCACCGAGAGAGCCGGATCGTTAGTCACTCCATTCAGGCAAGTTATAGAGATATGAGGATACTTCTGGTTCTAATGCAGCTTTTCTGGCAAACACTCTAGGATGCTTGGTCTGATGCCTTAAGGCAAAGCGCTAACAGAGCTGTTAATCTTCCTTGTGAATTACCCAGGGGCGCGTGTCATTTGGAGAGATAAGCCACGAACGCGAGGTAACAATGTTCCAGGACGCTCTACGAACCCATTAGAACGGGACCCAGTTTAAAGTGGATTCTTGGAAACCCCTAAACATCCATATGGCACCCGCTGGGAGCCTTGAACTCGAAACCTGGTACCGAGTGCGCCGTGCGTTGGCTAGTTATCATTATTCAGTGATATATTAGCATGGAGAGATCTCATCTTTCGTAATGGAGCTTCCCTAGACTACAAAATTAATGATTTCCAATGCAATCCTCATGTAAATTTGTAAAGGTGAAACAATATTTTCACTTTAAAAGAATTTGAAGAAAAACCCTACTGGTGTGAAGAGTGAAAAAAAAATTTATATGATGCTTCCATTCTGATCTGTGTAAAAGATTAGTTTGGTGCTGTCATTTGAGAGGAAAGGTAATGAGGCAACTGCAAAATGCACATTATTAGAAGTAAAAAAGAAGTATATATGCAAGAATGCACTTTAATACACTCAATATTAATAATCCTACTTTCATCATCTGGTGGCAGGTATGCTTGTCTTTACGTTTATCCGATTTTGCAATGTTACCCCTATTAGATTTTGAAACATCGCTTGATGTTATATACCAGCCGGAGGCTCGCCTCAAGATGAGCTTAGTATTTAATTGACTGATATTCCGACACAGTGCGCAAACCACCGGGGATTCCCGTCCTGCTTCCGTGTTTTTATTTTTTTTTATTTATTTTTATTATTATTTTTTTTGTAAAGTGTCCAATGGCAGATTTATAAACAGTTATACAGCAAAATAGCCAAATAAATAAATAACTTGAGAAAACAGAGCCAAAAATATGCTGAAACAGAGTTCATTCCATTCAACATAGCTCCTCCCAATATCAAGTTTCTATGAGGTAAGTCTTGCACAGAGCAGGTGGACAGTGGAGTGGCTGCGTGTGTGGAGTCCATGGCCTCTCCTAGGCTTCATATCGGGAAGGAACAATTCCGAGCTCCGTACAGATGCTGCCGCAGGCAAGACGATGTCAAATCAGCCCATAATGGTAAAATACACTTCAATATCCTTCTCACACAGAGTTAAAGGCAGAGCTTTTGCGCGCGGATTGAGACAGTCCAACGGAAAAGATTCAATTGTAGGACTCAAGAGTATGAGAGTGAGGAGGAATAGACATAATGCCAAGCTGCAGATCTTTCTCAGCTATTAAAAGTGTTACCAGGGTGCACCCATAAGGGGAGGTGATTCCGCTACTGCGCACCCCTGTTTCCGATATGTTATCTCTGTAAATATGGGCAATTTATTTTGATGTCCTCTGGCATGTACGCCTCCATGATCAGTTCTGTTGGTAACTGATCCTTAACCGCTCAAGTCATTTACTTTAGAATTACGTCATCTTATAGATTTTATTTTCCAAGATCATTATGTTGATATGACATTTTTTTGAGCTTCTATTGGTTGTTATAAGATTCAAATTATCCATGATTTTTTCAAAATTTTTTTTACACTCAATGTGCAGCTATGTGCAAACATTCTAGACAGTTGTTTTGATGTCTTAAGCGGTAAAGTAAGCAAACCGACGTTACTCCATTATTCAGGTGCGTGTAGCTTGAAGATAAGTTACAGACGCGGAGTAACAATATCCCCGCAACGCTCTACGATCCCGTTAGACTGGGACCTAGGTTTGAAGTGGATTTTGAAAACCACTACAAAAACATCCATAGCACCGGGTTCTGAACCAGAAACCTGTGGAAATGAGTGCCAGACCGCTAACCCCACGGCCATTCAGGCCCCACATTGCTTGGGAATGTCAAAAGAGAAACAATATTTATTTCTATTTTTAAAAATACAACCCTTCACAATGATGCTCTAGAAGAAATTATTATTTATTTATATAAATAATGTGTTGTTCCTTTTGAAAAATAAGATCTCTGTCGATGACCCTACCGTAGGAATTCCCAGAGCAAAGTGCTCGCACGGCTTGGTTCAGTCACTTTCAACATGAGGCAACCAATCCCGGATTTGGGTTAAGTGTGTCACAAAGTTCAGGATGCTCGACCTTCAGCTCAGTGACAATGCAAGTGCCGCTGATGAGTATTAACTCTAAGGTTCAATTGTTTGGTTGCATTGTTGTAGTGTAGACTGTTTCAAAAAAACGAGGAGATCTGAGGGCATTTGTGATGCTTTGTATCATCTCTAAGAATCAGACTAATATTGCACCCATATGAATGTGCCTGAGCTGAGCTGCCCCTTAAGGTTTCTGGGAAATGATGGGCGAGAAGAAGTCTGATTGGGCTATGGTGTGTGACGCTTGACAATCATATGAGACTGGACCTGCACAGCTAAAGTGGAATCGAACCACTTCAAAACATCCACGGTACCCAGGGACTCGAACCGTGAACCTGGTGTCACCCAGAGTCGGAGCGCTGGGTCAGTCGGACATTAAGGCATATATACACAGGAAAGAGTTGCCCCACGCAGTCCGGCAACACCTAGACAGCTTGTGATCTTTGATGCCTGAAGCAGCATGCACAGACGTTACCCACTGCACTACCCAGGGTGCGTAACTTGAAGATTAGCCACGACACGAAGTATCAAATGCCTGCACCAAGCCTACGAACCTGTATTAGGATCACCGAGGTTTAAAGTGGACTCGAACCACTACAACATCCACAGGCCCTGCTGGGACTCGAACCCGAACCCGTGGCGCCTGCGGTACCGAGCGTCAGAAAGGCGAAGCATTTG
>BPLQ01008883.1:0-23841 GCA_021605075.1 Caerostris darwini
ACATATTTATATTACTTATAATTATTTAACAAAAAGTAACTAAAATACGATTTTTCTTTGTTGACCTAAGTAGGAATTGATTTAAGTACAGGAGGAAATTTAGATATCGTTTAAGAAACCCGGACCACAGCTCAGTATTCCTCCAGAATTAGTACTATAAGCGGAAACTGGAGACTTTAAAATTACTTGATGTTTTGGATTTTGACTGATAGTAAGGCTGTCACTCATTTGAAGGATTGGCCTGGCTGTTTGGACCAGATCGGATCAGTGTGCTTGCAATTAAGATTCCTTTCACCCATGTAGGTATCTATGGAAATGAAATTACTGATCTGTACTCGCTAGGGAAGGTTGCGAACTTCCCAGCTTCTTCTTCAATCTGTCGGCTTCAGAGGTTCATTCCATGACTTTATGCCAGAGTTACCGCTTGAAGGTCGCCACCAATTCACGCATGGTACTCCGCTAAATATCCTGAAAGGTATGTCCTTGCAGTGCTCCCTGTCCTAGATCTGCTCAAGCGGCTTTCGCTAGACTAAGGACTGGCCACACTAAGGTTTGACCTTCAATGGAACGAGAAGACGTATATACCCTTTGTCATTGTTCGGCCATCGCGTCCTCTCATCTCATCGATTGTGTGAGGTGCCTCTGTGGGGGCAACTGTAGAATGAGGAGAGGACCGTTTACGATTTATTGATGCCGCATGATCTACTGGGCTTGGTTTTAGGATTCTAAATCCAAGGGGATAATATAGCAGGAATTGACTTAAATTTTTTATATTACTTGTTGATTCTATTTAATAACCGGTTTTAATATTTTTCTTTTAGCATTTTTTTTGAAATATTGTTATGAATGGATAGCTACGACATGCAAAGGGATATCGTATATGTGGTATTTAGTAGTATGTGGTCGTAGTATGCTTGATGTATTAGTATGTGACTAACCCTAAAAGTGAACCTGGAATGACATACTCTCCCTTCATTACCTATTGATATTCTAATGATTTTTGTGGCATATATTTTATATTTAAAAAAAAAAAAAACAGTACCCATCCCTGGATTTACACGTATGATTGATTTTTAATTTAATTTTTTTTTATATACATTAAACTAGAACAATATACATATTCTGAAATACTAAGCAAAATATTTGGAAGTATTGTAGAATGTTTCTAAATAATATAAAACTGCAATCATGTTCCTCCTACCCAATGGCACCTCCTCCAAGAACGCCTCCTGTGACGTTCATGAAAAATGGCCAGTTGACCTACAGATTATCGCCCGAAGAGGAAGTACTTTTCGCGCACCTGCGAGTATCCGAGTTCAGGGTTTTCGGCTTTAGAAGTGGAATCCTTCCACGAATCTACAATTATCTGTCTTTAAATGTATAAAATATTGTATGTTTCTAATTGTTTATGTGTGGTGTTAGTGCGAGTGTAAATAAAACTGTGAGTACTCCAACTTATATCCCCACTACTCAACTACACCCAGTTACAACCTTGTTCAAGTGACAAAGTCATGGGATAGCAATATGCAAATTTTCAGATGGCAGTAGCATCGCGTAGAACAGGTATAAATGCGCAGTGCTTTCATTTCTGTTCAAGTTATTCATGTGAAGAGGTTTTGACGTGATGATGACCGCACGACGGGAATTAACAGACTTTGAACGCGGAATGTTTAGTTGGAGCTAGACGCATGGGTCATACCATTTCGGAAATCGTTAGGGAATTCAACATTCCCAGATCCACTGTGTCAAGAGTGTGCCGAGTATGAAATTTCAGGCATAACATCCCACCATGGACAGCGCAGTGGTCGACCGCCTGCACTTAACGACCGAGACCGGCGACGTCTGCAAAAAGTCGTAAATTCTAACAGACAAGCAACACTGCGTCAAATAACCGCAGAAATTAATGTGGGACGTACAAGGGACTTGTCTGTTAGAACTGTGCGGAAAATTTGGCTTTCTTGGGCTATTCCAGCAGAAGACCGACTCGAGTGCCTTTACTGACAGAACGACATCGCTTGCAGCGACTCTCGTGGGCACGTGGGCATATCGGTTGGTCCCTAGATGAATGGAAAACCGTGGCCTGGTCCGATGAGTCCGATTTCAGTTGGTAAGAGCTGATGGTAGGGTTCAGTGTGGCGCAGACCCCGAAGCCACGGACCCAAACTGTCAGCAAGGCACTGTTCAAGCTGGTGGTGGCTCCGTAATGGTGTGGCTGTTTTCACGGCATGGACTTGGTCCTCTGGTGCGACTGGACCGAACATTGACTGGAAATGCTTATGTTCAGCTACTTGGAGATCACTTGCAACCATTCATGGACTTCATGTACCCAAACAACGATGGGATTTTTTATGGATGACAATGCACGCCATGTCACCGGGCCACAACTGTTCGCGATTGGTTTGAAGAACATTCTGGACAATTCAACGAATGATCTGGCCACCTAGATCGCCCGACATGAATCCCATCGAGCATTTATGGGACATCATCGAGAGGTCTGTTCGTGCCCAAAATCTACACCATCAACGCTTTTCAATTATGGACGGCTATCAGACAGCATGGCTCAATATTCCTGCAGAAGACTTCCAACGACTTGTTGAGTCCATGCCACGTCGAGTTGCTGCACTTCGCTGGGCGAAAGGAGAGGCCGATACGATATTAGAGGTATCCCATGACTTTTGTCACTTCGTGTATATGAATGGCGTACGATTGTATACAAATATAGCACAACTCATTAAGCAATAAAAATTTTTGAAAATAATACGATAAAATGTAAGGAACAACTGAAAACAAATTTTAATTAAAATTTAATTAATAATTAATTTTCCAATAATTCAAATTGGATACAAAAAAAATCTTTACTGCAAGGCATTAACGAATTTAATATGTGCTACGAACAAATTTCATCTTACTTTATCTCTATTTTTGTATATTATATACTGTTTATTAATCATTACTGTTTCCATGAAAATTAGCACTTTTATAGCAATAAAAAAAATTGATAAGTTTTACTAGAATGTTTTTCAAGACACAGAAACGAAAATGTCTGAAAAACGAAACAACTAGTATAACTTTCTCAATATTATCATTGTTCAGGAAAAACTTCGGTACAATATCAAGTATTTATATCCCTATATTTGATAATTTCTTTCTATGTAACTGAAGCATTCTTAGAAATAATTTTTTTTACTTAATTTTCGTTATGCCATTGATAAATAATTAATTTTTTTAAAGTAATGTCTTGTATTCAAACGTCTATTACATTATATTTATTTATTTTAATTAACTGCTTTGCAATTTAAAAATTATAGACGTGCATATAGACCGCCAAATCTTCCGCCAAAGGTGTGAGGTAGCCAAAAGTCGCCAAGCCTTTTGGACCGTCGATCATTAAAAAAAAATTTTTTTTAAACTTTTTTATCGATCCCCACTCTATTTTACTGTCACCTAGTTATGTTAAGAGGAGGCAGAAAAATAAAACTTTTATATGAGATCGCATAGTTTATTTTATAGTTAAATTGTTTGCTGCATATATAATGTAGCATCTATTATATTGTAGGTTTAACGCCAAGGAGTTAAATTATTGTTTTAAATGTTCTTTTGGCATGACATACTTAAAAAGGAAAGCATAAATAAATTATGAGATATATTTAAACATAATACATTTTCCCTAGTTTGTGACGTTTGCATAGGTCAACCAACGATTAGTGCGGAAACTTAAACTCCCTTTTAAAAGCGGAAATGGACTATTCGATTACTTTTTAGGGGTGCTCGTCAGATAAACACGAAGTTTGAAAGACAAAAAAAAAGCAGTAATGAAAGAAAAAAAACTGAATAATAGTTATTGGATAACTTTTTTTTCATCTAGTTTTTTTCTTTTGATATTATGCAATTAAAAATTTAAACCATTTTTATTTTAATCAAAACCTCTACAAAATGACCTTTTTCTCCTTTTACGTCTCTTTACTCGAATCTGTCCGATCCGAATCTGTCACTTACCATTTTTCTACCACAGTTAATTTCTCGTACAGTTAATTATATCTTTTATTTTTCTACTGACACTTGAGGCTCGATATCGAGCATTTGGGCGACTACTCAGATTTTGGATAGAGATTGGCTTAATTCATTTAATTTCTGTAATATTTCCATTACAATTGTATCCTTTATTAACCAAAAATTATGGATATTGTTTTGGGAGGAAGTTTTCGTTTCCTTGGACACTTATTCGTGTCCTTGATCAGTTTTTCCTTTCCTTGACCACTTTAAACATTTCACTTTTGTTTATTTATTTTTTTTAAATTTCTTTCCGGAGTCCTTCTTACTAGTTTATTTAAATTTCTTTCACGAGCTTTTTAATACATGATATTTTTTATTTCTTTCATGAGCTTTTTTTGTTTCACTAATATTTATTTTTTAATTTCTTTCAAGGGTTTCTTTTTCAATTTCTTCTATTTGCTCACACTCTCCCTATATATATCTTGTTCACATTTTCAATCGTTCATAAAATACTTTTTATTCATCCACTCAAGCTCAAATACATTTATTTTTAACTTGCACTGAATGACACTGCATGTTAATACAGTTTTTTCAAATTATAATTCAGTAATTAAATTAAATTAATTAATTTTAGTTGTTTTTAGATTTAAGTTGCATATATCTACTAATAGATGGCGCCAGATAAACTTAAAAAAATGAATGAAAATTATTTATAAAGGACTTTCTGCAATATAGTGAAAAAAAGTAGGAATTGACTTAAATTTTTTTTTATATATATTACTTGTTATACATAATATTTTTAATTTCTTTCAAGAGCTTTTTTGTACATTATATTTATTTTTAAAATGTCTTTCACGTGTTAATAATTATATAATTAATTGATTAAATAATGTAAAATTGTTCTAAAAGAACGTCTGGTGAAAGCAAAGACGATTTCATTTCAAAGTGAAAATGATATTTTTCGAGAAAAAAATCGTTTGGCATTCTATATATATTTTTATTATTTTTTAAGAATGATGTTGTGCGCTTAATTCTTACATTAAATTCTAAATTATATCGGTAGCCTGTATATCGGCCAAGTCGATTATATATATATTTTAATAACAACCAAAATTGAATTATCTATTTTACATTGATGAATAATTAAAAATAAATCTAATTCTGTTCATAAATCATACAGTTAAAAACGGAATAAAATTTAAATAAATAATAGAGTTTTTGCATACCGTTAAAGGACGTCCGTTAGCTTTTTTCTCCCTAGCGCGCATGCTCCAGTTTCCTATGAGCATGCGCTTTAACGGACGTCCTACTAAACCGTACGGTATAATTTTTAATTCTCCGTAAGCCCAATATACATTAACTTAAAAAGTGTATTAAAAACAAAAAATAATCTAAAAAAATTAAAATCACTTAATATGAGAGAAATTAATCTTTAAAGCATGTACAATGCATTGCGGCGGCAAATAATAATAATAAAAACAAATTAAATAATAATAATAATTTAAATAATAATAATAACTTAAAATTATTTTTAAAAAATGCTATTCTCACACAGTTTCGTCTTTTCAATGGAAACTTTTAGAAATAATTTTATCTTTTAAGGAATTGCTCTTTCTAATGATATTTCATTTAAACATTTAATTATATCTACTTTACCAAACACAAAGCTAATTAACACATTAATACATCGCACAAATATCTTGTATTCGAAAAATGCAATAAAAAATAATTAACGCACAAACGCCTATGCGGCAGTTTTCATAACATTTTAAAACAATTACCCAACTTTTATCAGCTACCAATTCACACGTGGTGTTTTCAGTCATTTAAAAAGAATGAGTAAAAAAAATTGTCTTTAATTCAAGCGGTGATAAAAACCTTTTGAAAAATAAAATAGCATGTAAAACAAAATCCGTTTTGCCATGTGTGCATTCTGTTTAGTAGCTCTAAACAAATGCAAATTTAAACTAATTTTGAATAAATTCGTTTTGCGTTTAAACCAAAAATATACTAGAAGAAAGAGACTGGCATAAATAGATTAAGACATCGTTGGAAGTTTACAGTATATAATCATGGAGTTAAAACAATTGGAAAAAGTTCATTTACTAATGCAATTTGTTCTAAAAGAACGAAAATGAAAGAATTAAAATGTTTTTAAAATAACTTAATTATACCTTATGTCTAAAAAATACTATTGCATTTTTAAGCAACGCATATAATTTTATAATAAAAACTTTTGGTATTCTTCAGTCAGTTGTATGTCAATCGTAACTGAGAGCTAAATTGCCAAATGTATCAACCTGTTTATTTCATTGGCATCCCTTCTTGTATAAAGTTAGGGTTGCCATAACAACTGTTGGATTATATATAAATATTTATGTTTGGTGAACAAAGCTGTTTAAATAAATAAAAATGGTTACAAAATTCAACAAAAGAGTTTAAAAAACACCCAAGGACACTTATATGGTTTGTAATGATAACCAATGATTTTATCAGCTCGCTTTAAATTGTATAAAAAAAATACTTTCATACTTATACATTTTAATATTGATATATTTCATATATAATTCAACGTGTTATAAAACGCATGACTATCTATTTTTAAGAACTTATTCTTTGATGAAAGCTGATTTATTGGAGCTTTTTTTATATTTTCAATATAAAATATCAATGTTTTTAAGATAATTTTTTTTATATAAAGTTATCCACGATTATTAAAATGAAAAAATAACATATGCAATTTAATATACACTCAAGAGCCAAAACATTATGGCCACCCCTACATTTTGCAATGAACTCGCCGGGATGACGTGGAAGGCGTGGTATTTAAATGGTATTAAGTGGTGGTATTAATCCATGCCAAGGCTGGTTGAAGCTGTGTTGCACGCCAAAGATAGGCCAACTCGTTATTGACGGTCATAATGTTTTGGCTCTTGAGTGTAAATCTTATCATTATAAACTATATATATCTATAAATCAAAGAATGTTTTCCATATAGGAACAGGCATGGCAAAAAAATACGTCATAAAGTGTAATAGTGTATGCACATTTTTAATTCGTGCATGATTTCATTTTAAACATGCACTTTCGCATTGTGTGACGTACACTGTTTTTAGTTAGTGCATTGGATGAAGAACTAAAATCTTCCCTTACAAATAAATAAAAAATAAATAAATCCTTCAATTAAAAAATTATTTAATGCACGACACTAATAATTAATTACCAAAATTCAACTTACGTTTTAATTGGAACAATTAAATAATTTTCTAAAACGTATTTCCATACTCACCTAGAAAAAAAATTGAGAAAATTAGATTATCACATTTAAATAATAACATAAATATAGTTAAAATTAAAAACTATATACGTGTTAAGAAAATATATATGTTATAATAAAGGCTATCTATATGTTAATTTAAAATAAGTGATAACATTGCATCTAAACTTAAACTTATATAAATTAACAATAATATATTGAATGCCAATAAATATATAATTTTTTAAATATGAAATCGTGTAAAATATTGAACATTAAATATTGGAAACCATTACACACACACACACACACACACACACATATATATATATACATAAATAAAAAAGCTTTTCTTTCTTCTCTTTTAATATTTATATTTATAAATACATATAGGTTTTTTTAATATTATATACATATATATATATATATATAATATTAAAAAACATAATTCTTAAATATATATATATTTATATATTGTTATTACTATAGCAATAACAACAATAATATCAGAATGAAAGATTAAATATTCAAAATGTATCGATTTCTTTTATAAGTCATCAATTTGCAGCCAATTTCTAAAAAAAAATTAAGAATTTATCACATAATTAAAATGCATTACTATTATTATTATTATTATTATTTTTTTTAAATTTTGGATTTGTAAATCTCTAAAGCTTTAAATATCTGATTCATTTTAACTTACATTTAACAATTTTCAAAACATTAAAGAAATACTGACCAATTTATAAATACATAAACATCATAAACAACATATTTAATAAACGAAAATAACACTGAAACGTCCAACTAAATCCCAATTCAAGATGTGCGAAAGTAAAATTTTAATTAGTGCATGAATCACTCAAAACGAAACATTTGCAAATTGCTGCCATGAATTAGAGAGAACTCCTATTTTACTCCACATACGGTCGAAAAGCACTGCACAAGAGCATCGCAATACGCATGCATATCAAACTATACTTTGCATATTCATATTCATTTTGAAGCGATCTCCGAACACGAGCTCGCAGGTGCATTTCCCTGGTGAACCTTCGCTGTTTCAGAGCTGCATGCGCCATTTGTGTTAAGAATGCTTTATCGCTCGATTAAAGTTTGTTTATTATTTTAATCCCACAATGTTGTGTTTGAAGGTAAATCTAAAATTCATCATATTTTAAAGAAACCTATAAGTTGGCAACTAAGTGATTGAGGATTTTGTCAATAGATTGTCAGAGCATATCCTTTTGTTTTGTCACCATGTTTAAAGCACCTAACCTACTACTGTGCCCAAAAAATAAGAACAATTACTTTTTTTTCAAAAACTCTTTATTTTTTCATCCAAATTTATTTCATCGCCTTCAAAGTAATCCCCTCCGGACACAATGCACTTATGCCAACGTTATTTTTAATCCTCAATGCATGATAAAAAGTCATCGTCAGGGATGGACTTCAAAGCGCGCGGCAATTCACGTTGAATCTCTTCAATCGACACAAAACAGTGTCCCCGGAGTGGTCTTTTGAGTTTAGGGAATAGCCAGAAATCACACGGGATGAATACGGTGATTGCGGAACGATATGGGTTTTATTTCTGACGAAAAGTCACGAAGAATCCATACAGTGTGAGCTGGCGCATTCAGTGTTTTCGATACCAATCGAGATTTGACACGTTTGAGGCCCAAAATTGAATTGACCAATCCTTTTGAAATTTCAACATCAGTAGCAAGGTCACTAATTTTAAATCGAAGATTTGCAATCATCAAATCTTTAATTTTTTGGACGTGAACTTCGTCGGTTGATTTTGATAGTTAACTTCATCTTCAATGCTTTCTCTGCCTTCTTTGAACTGTTTATACCACTTCTAAACATCTCTTTCCGATATAGGAATGCTCAGCGAATACCTTCTGCGACATTCTATACGTTTTCGCAAACAAAACTTACTGCAAGTTCTTTGCTCAATGAATTCAGACATTTCAAAAATCGCCTGAATCAGTTTTAGCGTCTCATAAAGCCAAGCGTAACTCAAACACTAATGAATATTTTGATGTCAAATTTCACATAGATACCAATGACAGTGCCAGCAACCTAAAAAATAAAATTCCATAAGAGTTGGGAATTTTAAATTGAAAATTCGTCTTACTTTTTGGATACAGTTGTATATGTGAGTGAAGCTTTGAAAGAAAGGCAGTTTCAAAACTGGTTAGCCAAATTTCGTTCTGGTGATTTCTCACTGAAAAATGCACAACGATCTGGCCTTCCTGTTGAAGTTTATGAGACCCATATCAAGATCATTATTGATTCAGATCTCCCATAGCACAACACGTGAGATAGCAGAGAAGCTCAATGTATCTACATGCATTCAAAAAAATTTAAACAGCTTGGCTATGTAAAGAAACTCGATTTATAGATGCCTTTAATTTGACGCAATGCATTAGCATCTGCGATTCGCTTCTGAAACGTAACGGAATTGATTCATTTCTGAAACGACTGATAACAGGCGACGAAAAGTGGTTAGTTTATAGCAATGTTAATTGGAAAAGATCGTGGGTGAGGCAATATAAACCAGCTCAGACGACACCAAAAGCTGAGATACACCAAAAACCGATTATGCTGTCACTTTGATGGAATTATAAAGGAATTCTGCACTTTGAACTTTTACCAGGAAACCGAAGAAATACGTTCAACAACTCACCAAACTGAGCAATATAGTTCAAGAAAAGCGGACAGAATTGTCAAATCGTAAGGGTGTTGTTTACCATCATGATAAGGCAAAGCTTTCTTTTATAAAGCCAATCTTTGGTCACTCGCCAAAAATTATTGGAACTAGGTTGGGATGTGTTGTCCCATCCATCATATAGCCCTGACCTTGCGCTTTCAGATTACCATTTATTTTATTCCATGCAGAATTTCTTAAATGGTAAAATTTTTAGTGACGCTGCTGATGCAAAATGACATTTAATTCAGTTTTTAACTTTTCAAAAATCAGAAGTTTTATGAACATGGAATTATGACACTGTCTTGAAAAATGGCAAAAGGCCATCGATAAAAACGAATACTTCCTAATTGAATAAAGTTATATTTTTAAGCAAAAATTTTGAATTTTCCTTCTTATATAAAATCCTCAATCCCTTAGTTGCCAACCCAATCGATCAATTGATATCGATTATTTATTAAGGCACAAGCATTAAAATGTAATTAGTACATCTTATTGGTCGTTGTTTTAATAATTGAAGATTGTGACACACTGATTCTGTGTAACTCTGAACCGTTTTTGTCAAATTTGAGAAAAATATTAAATATTTTTTTACCAGGCTTTTGTGAACATTAACTCTTCTACAGTTCTGTCTTCTCGAATGGCGAATGACAAAGATTAAATTGCCTGGCATTTCAAAACAGCAAACAATATAATCCTATCGTATTATAATATACTATTTTTCATTATTATATATTTTTAGTTTTACAGTTCAAACTTCCATAAAGGAAATCAAAAATAAATTTTGTTTCTGTTTGCACATTGAAGGTACCGAATCAAGACCATCTGATAAGGCCATTAAAGGTGAAACACGAAATCTTCTAGGTACAAAACTATGCTGACATTTTAAAGAAATAAATTTAAAAAAGTAATTTGCACAAAATTATGGCTAGCTTTCGTAAGAGAAAAAAA
This sequence comes from Caerostris darwini, assembly GCA_021605075.1. Lineage (NCBI taxonomy): Eukaryota > Metazoa > Arthropoda > Arachnida > Araneae > Araneidae > Caerostris > Caerostris darwini. Next base: position 10,911 of record BPLQ01008883.1, read on the forward strand.
AATTATTTTTAATTAATTTCCTCATCATATATTATTAATTTTACTCAATATATGATGCCAATAAAAAGTCGTAAAATTCCTTGTAGTAAAATTTCAAAGAGACTCCATGTAAATCATATTTGGTGTTAGAAAGTAATCTAAAATATTTAAAAAATGTGTTAAAGAGATGTCTTTAAAATCAGCAAATTTGAATTTCATTATATTTAATTATATGCATCATTCCAGGAAGCTTTTTTTATAAATTTTCTCGTTTCACAGTTTCAAAACGCTATTCAATCTGAGAATTGCTGATGTAATATTATTTCAAGAAACACATGGCGCAGTGTAACATTAGTTGCTTTTTGAAACGAAATACTCAGTATAATACTCGTCGTGTGAAACACAAAAGTAGTTGAAATTTTAAAATCAGGAAAAAGTTTTAGTTAGAAAGTTTTAGTTAGAGTTTTAGAATTCATAGAATTTCCTTATGGAACATAAAAAGCGTATAACACAGTATGAATCTCAAAGTAGCATTTTTATACTACTTCGGTATTATTTACTATTCTGGTATAAAAAAGAATACAGTGTTGCAGGTTTCAAGACTTTGTTTCCAAGTACTACGCATACGATATATTCACTGTTTTGAGACTATAGCACAAAAATTAAATTATCAATTTATGATAGAAGAAAACAGAAAAGTTCATTTTTTGTATCATTATTTATTTTTAGAAATACATTAATTAACTACATAATTAAACAATAAATTTTATATCGCATTAAATAAAATGGCTGATGGCAAATATTTATTATTAAATTATAAATATTATTATTATTAAAATATTTATTATTAATTTACAAATATTACTATTCTTAAAATATTTATTATTAATTTTTTTATTTAAATGATGCATGAAATAAAATTGCTTTAAAATATTTTTTTTTTCGTTTTTGAAGAGAATTTTTAAAATTGAAAATGATTTCACGATAATATTTAATTGCAGTTAATGCATCCTTTCCTAATAACTAGATGTTTTTTAGCCGTTTTACAATACATGTATATAACTTGTCAGAAATTTGCAACAAAACATCATTAATAAATATATTTCATCTTTTCATTTTTTTTTAAACCTGCTGCTACATATCTTATGGTTTTCTGAAACCTGTGTCTCAACCCAACCACACCCAGTTACAATCGGTTTACCCAACCTGCACACTACAGTTAAGAATTTCTATAAATAGAATAAACTAATTTAAAAGAAAGGTGGAACTAGTTTTAGTTAGCATAACAATATTAAAAACTATCACTTGATCGAACTTTGTTACATTTTCAATTTGTTCCCTCCTATTTACAAATTATTTATTATATTTGAAATATTTGTTTGTTGTTGTTGTTGTTTCTTATCCCACTTGGCTGGTCAAGCCCACGAGCCCATATGGACTCATGATTGAAGGGGAAGGAAGCAGCTTCTGTTGTGATGGAGCACCCGTAGGTAGAAGCCTGACTTTTGCTCCGTGACGCTCTTACAGTCAAAGAAGACCGGGACCTACGGCTTAAAGTGGATTCCGAACCACTACAAACATCCATGGCACCGCCGGGATTCGAACCCGAAACCTGTGGCACCGAGCGCCAGAGCGCTAGACACTCGGCCATTCAGGTCCCAAATTTGCCAACGGCACGCAGTGTTCCCAGGTGGTCACCCACCCAAGTACTGACCGCGCCCAATGATGCTTGACTTCGGTGATCTAACGAGAACCGGTATATTCAGCATGGTACGGCCGTTGGCTTGAAATATTTAGATGCATATAAATATCGTTTTTACGGCACAAGTTTTTTTAATTCCCAATTAGACAAAGTTGTGTCTAAAAACTTATTTGAAACGTGAGAAAATCCCTCTAGGCTAATACTATATTATACGTAAAACACATTTTTACAGGAAGACTACAGTATAAATGAGCATGAAAAGATTATTTAAGTGTGAAATATTTAAAATTAATCTACCACGTTAGCTAGCTCAAGACATGTCATATTTTCTAGTCGTGTAATTTCTGTCAACCAAACAAATAAAAAAAATTGCATTTGGAGATAAAACTGGATTTCTAAGTTTTATAATTTTTCAGTTTTAGGAATCAAGACAGAGAGATTAACAATACTTAAACAATATAGAACAAATAGGTTGGTGTAACTGTTGCAAATCCGCACATGTTTGATTTGATGTGATTTCACCTGAGTTTGGCACAAATACATTCAAAGATTAATCATCATTACCCCCACAACTAAGCTTTACAAACGGGCAATTGCCCTTTTTCTAGCCTGATGGAAAAAATTTTCAAGTTATTGATTCAATGTTCTCATTCCCGTCGGTTTAACAGCTTCATCCAAATCCAATGCACTATACAGCAAGCCTTTCATGCCCGGAATATATAATAAATACTAGAATTATTAAAATGAAATATTTACATAAAATGCAGAATTTTTTTAAATGATTATCGCCAATACCTTAATAAATTATTTTTCAAGTTTTAAATTAATTACTTCCTTTAAGAATTTAAATATTTATTTATTATATTATATTGTTTTGGTAAATACATATATTTATATTATAATGACATTGAAAATGGCAACAGTTGCAAAATTGTTGAAAGTTACAATTCAGTTTTTTCTTTCTTTTTTTGCGTTAGTGACTCTTTTTATTATGCAATGTCTTTAACCAGAATATATTTTATATATAAATTTATGTTAAAAAACAAGGTTATAAGCTTAAATCCATGTTCATTACTAAAAAAAATTAACGAATTTCAACTAAAAGATGATCTTAACATAATATGCATTTTGTAAAATACTAACTGTTAGGGTCTAAGAATAAAAACGCATAGTAAAATAGTGGACTGTAAAAACACATCTCTTTTATTCGAAAACCAAACGCATACTGCCGGTGTTACCTTTCTTTCTCCCTCCAGCCAGCTCACCCCACGCAGACAGGATGTTTTCATTATCGGGCGCTGGCTTCCAATTCTATTTTTTTTTTTTTTTTTTTTTTTTTTTTTTTACATATGGATATTTTTTTTTTTTTGCACATGGAGCTATTTATCCATGAGGCAACACTAACCAATTATCGAGTGTTTTCAATTTTTCTCGATTTTATGATTTGAAATAATCAAAAGTCAATTATAAAATTTAATTAAAATCTCACTACATAATGTTTTGCTTCAATTTACTGATATATTTTATATTAATCTGCGGATGATATCAGATTACGATTTATTATTTGATGCAGCGAAACAAAACTAATCGAAACTTATAATTTATTTAAAATTCATTTGAAAATCCAGCGAAAGAAGTCCTATTAGATACATTCTAATTCAAAAAGTTACAAATGCAACGAGAAATGCATTTTTTTAATAATAAAGTTAATTATCACAGAAATATTTATGACTTTTCCTATTAATATTAATTACTTTTCCGGGATTCGTTCGAAGGATTGGATTTTTCATTCTTTCCTGTAAAATAAGATGAAAGAAGAAACAAAATTTCAGTTCAAAAATTCAGAGAGGATGTATTAAATGAATATCTACAGATTACTACCTTATTATTTTTCATCAACTAATATATCTCAAATTTTTACGATGTTTGTATTATTTAATTCTTTCCAAATAAAACAAGACATAATTATTTTTAATTTTGATAAATCGCAACGAGATGCAATTTTTCACTTTTTATTAACTAACAAATAATCTCGTTGCAATGAATTCCTGTCGTATAAGACATTTCTTCTCTTTGCTCAACATTAAACACATAAAGTTTGGGATGAAAGCTCTAAAAATATTTAAGAATATTAATATTAGAATAATAATAGTTTTGCATTAAATAACTATTGATAAAACGTTTCATTTATTTTAATAAGATCATTATTAATTCCTTTAACCTGATTAGTCATGATTTGCTTTCTTGAAAGCGTAGATTACACATTCAGTAAGCTACTATCAACATGTAGCTAACAACCTGTAAAAATGTAACTATCAATCTGTAAAAATGTAATTATCAACCTGTAACAATGTAATTATTAACATGTTTTTATTTAATGTCTTTAAACAAAATATATTTTAAATATAAAGTTATGTTAAATAACACGATTACATATTTAAAATCCATGTCTATTTATAATATTAAAAAAATTGACGAATTTCAGCTAAAAGATGATCTTATCATAATGTGTGATTTGGAACATTCTGACCAACTGGCAAAAGTTTTCTTTTTTTTTCTTGATTTTACGATTTGAAATAATCAAAAGTTAATTATAAACTTTAATTAAAATTCCACTGAAAAATGTTTTACATCAATTTAATTATGTACTTTATATTAGTCTGTAGATAATATTGGATTACGATTTATTACTTAATGTAGTAAAACAAAACTAATCGAAACTTATAATTTATTTAAAATTCTTTGGAAATCAAACGAAAAAAGTCCTATTAATCAACAGAAATATTTGAATACATAATATATAGACTTGATCTTTTTATACTATATGAAACCACTTGAGTAAAATTGAATGGCTTAATTAAAATTATTGAAGGGATTGAAAGATACATTCTAATTCAAAAAAGTTACAAATGCAGCGATAAATGCATTTTTTTAATAATAAAGTTAATTATCACAGAAATATTTATGACTTTTCCTATTAATATTAATTACTCTTCCGGTATTAGTTCGAAGGATTGGATTTTTCATTCTTTCCTGCAAAATGAGATTAAAAGAAACAAAATTTCAATTGAAAAATTCAGAGAGGATGTATTAAATGAATATCCAGAGAATATCCTCTATCTCAAATTTTTATTATGTTCGTAGTATTTAATTCTTTCCAAATAAAACAAGGCATATTTATTTTTATTTTTAATAAATCGTAAGGAGATGCAATTTTTCACTTTTTATTAACTAATAAATAAACTCATTGCAATGGGTTCCTGTCGTATAAGACATTTCTTCTCTTTGCTCATCATTAAACATATAATTTTTAGGATGAGAGCGCTGAAAATATTTGTGAATATTAATATTAGAATAATGATAGTTTTGCATTAAATAACTATCGATAAAACGTTTCATTTATTTTAATAAGATCATTATTAATTCCTTTAACCAGATTAGTCATGATTAGCTTTCTTGAAAGTGCAGATTATACATTCAATAAGTAACTATCAATGTGTAACTATCAATCTGTAACAATGTAACTATCTACAAGTGACAATGTAACTATCAACATGCAGTAGTGTAACCTGGGACATGTAACAATGTAACAATCAACATGGAACAATGTAACAGTCAACAGGTTTTTATGTAATGTCGTTAACCAGAATATATTTTATATATAAAGTTACGTTAAATAACACGATTTTATACTTAAATCCATGTTCATTTATAATATTAGAAAAAATAAACGAATTTCAACTAAAAGATGATATTAGCATAATGTACGTTTTTGAACATTCTAACCAACTATCGAATGATTTCATTTTTTTTCACGATTTTACGAATTTGAAATACTCAAAAGTTAATTATAAACTTAAATTAAAATACCACTACATAATATTTTAATTCAATTTAATGATATATTTTATATTAGTTTGTAGATGATATCAGATTACGATTTATTATTTGTTGCAATGAAACAAAATTATTCGAAACTTATATTTTATTTAAAATTCATTTGGAAATCTAATGAAAAAAATCCTATTAATCAAAAGAGATATTTAAATACATAATAAATAGACTTAATCTTTTTAAAATATATTAACCCCCTTGAGTAAAATTGAATGACTTAATTAAAATTATTGTAGGGATTGAAAGATACATTCTAATTCAAAAAGTTACAAATGCAACGAGAAATGCATTTTTTTAATAATAAAGTTAATTATCACAGAAATATTTATGACTCTTCCTATTAATATTAATTACTTTTCCGGTATTCGTTCGAAGGATTGGATTTTTCATTCTTTCCTGTAGAATAAGATGAAAGAAGAAACAAAATTTCAGTTCAAAAATTCAGAGAGGATGTATTAAATGAATATCTAGAGACTACTACCTTATTATTTTTCATCAACTAATATATCTCAAATTCTTACGATGTTTGTATTATTTAATTCTTTCCAAATAAAACAAGACATAATTATTTTTAATTTTGATAAATCGCAACGAGATGCAATTTTTCACTTTTTATTAACTAACAAATAATCTCGGTGCAATGAATTCCTGTCGTATAAGACATTTCTTCTCTTTGCTCAACATTAAACACATAAAGTTTGGTATGAAAGCTCTAAAAATATTTAAGAATATTAATATTAGAATAATAATAGTTTTGCATTAAATAACTATTCATAAAACGTTTCATTTATTTTAATAAGATCATTATTAATTCCTTTAACCTGATTAGTCATGATTTGCTTTCTTGAAAGCGTAGATTACACATTCAGTAAGCTACTATCAACATGTAGCTAACAACCTGTAAAAATGTAACTATCAATCTGTAAAAATGTAATTATCAACCTGTAACAATGTAATTATTAACATGTTTTTATTTAATGTCTTTAACCAGAATATATTTTATATATAAAGTTATGTTAAATAACACGATTATATATTTAAAATCCATGTTCATTTATAATATTAAAAAAATTGACGAATTTCAGCTAAAAGATGATCTTATCATAATGTGTGATTTGGAACATTCTGACCAACTGGCAAAAGTTTTCTTTTTTTTTTCTTGATTTTACGATTTGAAATAATCAAAAGTTAATTATAAACTTTAATTAAAATTCCACTGAAGGATGTTTTACATCAATTTAATTATGTACTTTATATTAGTCTGTAGATAATATTGGATTACGATTTATTACTTAATGTAGTAAAACAAAACTAATCGAAACTTATAATTTATTTAAAATTATTTGGAAATCAAACGAAAAAAGTCCTATTTATCAAAAGAGATATTTAAATACATAATAAATAGACTTAATCTTTTTAAAATATATTAACCCCCTTGAGTAAAATTGAATGACTTAATTAAAATTATTGTAGGGATTGAAAGATACATTCTAATTCAAAAAGTTACAAATGCAACGAGAAATGAATTTTTTTAATAATAAAGTTAATTATCACAGAAATATTTATGACTCTTCCTATTAATATTAATTACTTTTCCGGTATTCGTTCGAAGGATTGGATTTTTCATTCTTTCCTGTAAAATGAGATGAAAAAAGAAACAAAATTTCAGTTCAAAAATTTAGAGAGGATGTATTAAATGAATATCCAGAGAATATCCTCTATCTAAAATTTTTATTATGTTCGTACTATTTAATTCTTTCCAAATAAAACAAGACATAATTATTTTTATTTTTAATAAATCGTAACGAGATGCCATTTTTCACTTTTTATTAACTAATAAATAAACTCATTGCAATGTATTCCTGTCGTATAAGACATTTCTTCTCTTTGCTCATCATTAAACATATAATTTTTAGGATGAGAGCACTGAAAATATTTGTGAATATTAATATTAGAATAATAATAGTTTTGCATTCAATAACTATTGATAAAACGTTTCTTTTATTTATTTAAGATCATTATTAATTTCTTTAATCAGATTAGTCATGATTTGCTTTCTTGAAAGTGCAGATTATACATTCAATAAGTAACTATCACTCTGTAACAATGTAACTATCTACAAATAACAATGTAACTATCAACATGCAACAATGTAACAATGTAACTATCAGCATGTAACAATGTAACAGTCAACTGGTTTTTATGTAATGTCGTTAATCAGAATATATTTTATATATAAAGTTACGTTAAATAACACAATTTTATACTTAAATCCATGTTCATTTATAATATTAGAAAAAATAAACGAATTTCAACTAAAAGATGATATTAGCATAATGTACGTTTTTGAACATTCTAACCAACTATCGAATGATTTCATTTTTTTTCTCGATTTTACGAATTTGAAATACTCAAAAGTTAATTATAAACTTAAATTAAAATACCACTACATAATGTTTTACTTCAATTTAATGATATATTTTATATTAATGTGTAGATAATATTAGATTACGATTTATTTTTTGATGCAGCGAAACAAAATTACTCGAAACTCATAATTTATCTAAACTTCGTTTGGAAATCTAAAGAAAAAAAATCCTATTAATCAAAAGAGATATTTATACACATAATAAATAGACTAAATCTTTTTAAAATATATTAACCCCTTTGGGTAAAATTGAATGACTTTATTAAAATTATTGAAGGGATTGAAAGATACATTCTAATTCAAAAAAGTTACAAATGCAGCGATAAATGCATTTTTTTTAATAATAAAGTTAATTATCACAGAAATATTTATGACTCTTCCTATTAATATTAATTACTTTTCCGGTATTCGTTCGAAGGATTGGATATTTCATTCTTTCCCGTAAAATGAGATGAAAAAAGATACACAAAATTCCAGTTCAAAAATTCAGAGAAGGATGTATTAAATGAATATCTAGAGATTACTACCTTATTATTTTTCATCAACTAATATATCTCAAATTCTTACGATGTTCGTATTATTTAATTCTTTCCAAATAAAACAAGACATTGTTATTTTTAATTTTGATAAATCGCGACGAGATGCAATTTTTCACTTTTTATTAACTAACAAATAACCTCGTTGCAATGAATTCCTGCCATATAAGACATTTCTTCTCTTTGCTCATTAAACACATAATTTTAGGGATGAAAGCTCTGAAAATATTCGGGAACATTAATATTAGAATAAGTAGTTTTAAGTAATTTTAGTAGTTTTCAGTAGTAGTAGTTTTAAGTAGTTTTGCATTAAATAACTATTGATAAAACCTTTCATTTATTATATTTATTAATTTCTTTAACCTGATTAATCAAGATTTGCTATCTTGAACGTGCAGATTATACATTTAATATGTAACTATCAACATGTAACTATCAACTCGTAGCAATGTAACTATTAACATGTAACAATGCAACTATTAACTCGTAGCAATGTAATTATTAACATGTGACAATGCAACTATCAACTCGTAGCAATGTAACTATTAACATGTAACAAAGCAACTATCAACATGTAACTATCAACTCGTAGCAATGCAACTATTAACATGTAACAATGCAACTATCAACATGTAACTATCAACTCGTAGCAATGTAACTATTAACATGTAACAATGCAACTATTAACTCGTAGCAATGTAATTATTAACATGTGACAATGCAACTATCAACTCGTAGCAATGTAACTATTAACATGTAACAAAGCAACTATCAACATGTAACTATCAACTCGTAGCAATGCAACTATTAACATGTAACAATGAAACTATCAACATGTAACTATCAACTCGTAGCAATGTAACTATTAACATGTAACAATGCAACTATCAACTCAGCAATGTAATTATTAACATGAAACAAGGCAACTATCAACTCGTAGCAATGCAACTATTAACATGTAACAATGAAACTATCAACATGTAACTATCAACTCGTAGCAATGTAACTATTAACATGTAACAATGCAACTATTAACTCGTAGCAATGTAATTATTAACATGTGACAATGCAACTATCAACTCGTAGCAATGTAACTATTAACATGTAACAAAGCAACTATCAACATGTAACTATCAACTCGTAGCAATGCAACTATTAACATGTAACAATGAAACTATCAACATGTAACTATCAACTCGTAGCAATGTAACTATTAACATGTAACAATGCAACTATTAACTCGTAGCAATGTAATTATTAACATGTGACAATGCAACTATCAACTCGTAGCAATGTAACTATTAACATGTAACAAAGCAACTATCAACATGTAACTATCAACTCGTAGCAATGCAACTATTAACATGTAACAATGAAACTATCAACATGTAACTATCAACTCGTAGCAATGTAACTATTAACATGTAACAATGCAACTATTAACTCGTAGCAATGTAATTATTAACATGTGACAATGCAACTATCAACTCGTAGCAATGTAACTATTAACATGTAACAAAGCAACTATCAACATGTAACTATCAACTCGTAGCAATGCAACTATTAACATGTAACAATGAAACTATCAACATGTAACTATCAACTCGTAGCAATGTAACTATTAACATGTAACAATGCAACTATTAACTCGTAGCAATGTAATTATTAACATGTGACAATGCAACTATCAACTCGTAGCAATGTAACTATTAACATGTAACAAAGCAACTATCAACATGTAACTATCAACTCGTAGCAATGCAACTATTAACATGTAACAATGAAACTATCAACATGTAACTATCAACTCGTAGCAATGTAACTATTAACATGTAACAATGCAACTATTAACTCGTAGCAATGTAATTATTAACATGTGACAATGCAACTATCAACTCGTAGCAATGTAACTATTAACATGTAACAAAGCAACTATCAACATGTAACTATCAACTCGTAGCAATGCAACTATTAACATGTAACAATGAAACTATCAACATGTAACTATCAACTCGTAGCAATGTAACTATTAACATGTAACAATGCAACTATTAACTCGCAGCAATGTAATTATTAACATGTGACAATGCAACTATCAACTCGTAGCAATGTAACTATTAACATGTAACAAAGCAACTATCAACATGTAACTATCAACTCGTAGCAATGCAACTATTAACATGTAACAATGAAACAACATCTTTATCAACTCAGCAATGTAACTATTAACATGTGACAATAACTATCAACTCGTAGCAATGTAACTATTAACATGTAACAAAGCAACGATCAACATGTAACTATCAACTCGTAGCAATGCAACTATTAACATGTAACAATGAAACTATCAACATGTAACTATCAACTCGTAGCAATGTAACTATTAACATGTAACAATGCAACTATAACTCGTAGCAATGTAATTATTAACATGTGACAATGCAACTATCAACTCGTAGCAATGTAACTATTAACATGTAACAATGCAACTATCAACATGTAACTATCAACTCGTAGCAATGTAACTATTAACATGTAACAATGAAACTATCAACATGTAACTATCAACTCGTAGCAATGTAACTATTAACATGTAACAATGCAACTATCATTATTAACATGTGCAATGTAACTATTAACATGTAACAATGCAACTATCAACATGTAACTATCAACTATCAACATGTAACAATGAAACTATCAAACTATTAACATGTAACAATGCAACTATTAACTCGTAGCAATGTAACTATTAACATGTAACAATGCAACTATCAACTCGTAGCAATGTAACTATTAACATGTAACAAAGCAACTATCAACATGTAACTATCAACTCGTAGCAATGCAACTATTAACATGTAACAATGAAACTATCAACATGTAACTATCAACTCAAGCAATGTAACTATTAACATGTAACAATGCAACTATTAACTCGTAGCAATGTAATTATTAACATGTGACAATGCAACTATCAACTCGTAGCAATGTAACTATTAACATGTAACAAAGCAACTATCAACATGTAACTATCAACTCGTAGCAATGCAACTATTAACATGTAACAATGAAACTATCAACAGGCAACTATCAACTCAACTCGCAGCAATGTAATTAACTAGCAATGCAATGCAACTATTAACATGTAACAATGAAACTATCAACATGTAACTATCAACTCGTAGCAATGTAACTATTAACATGTAACAATGCAACTATCAACTCGTTGCAATGTAATTATTAACATGTAACAATGCAACTATCAACTCGTAGCAATGCAACTATTAACATGTAACAATGAAACTATCAACATGTAACTATCAACTCGTAGCAATGTAACTATTAACATGTAACAATGCAACTATCAACTTTCAGCAATGTAATTATTAACATGTAACAATGCAACTATCAACTCGTAGCAATGTAACTATTAACATGTAACAATGAAACTATCAACATGTAACTATCAACTCGTAGCAATGTAACTATTATAACAATGCAACTATCAACTCGTAGCAATGTAATTATTAACATGAAACAAGGCAACTATCAACTCGTAGCAATGCAACTATTAACATGTAACAATGAAACTATCAACATGTAACTATCAACTCGTAGCAATGTAACACATGTGCAACTATCAACTCGTTGCAATGTAATTATTAACATGTAACAATGCAACTATCAACTCGTAGCAATGCAACTATTAACATGTAACAATGAAACTATCAACATGTAACTATCAACTCGTAGCAATGTAACTATTAACATGTAACAATGCAACTATCAACTCGCAGCAATGTAATTATTAACATGAAACAAGGCAACTATGTGCAACTATTAACATGTAACAATGAAACTATCAACATGTAACTATCAACTCGTATCAATGTAACTATTAACATGTTACAATGCAACTATCAACATGTAACTATCAACTCGTAGCAATGTAACTATTAACATGTAACAATGAAACTATCAACATGTAACTATCAACTCGTAGCAATGTAACTATTAACATGTAACAATGCAACTATCAACATGTAACTATCAACTCGTAGCAATGTAACTATTAACATGTAACAATGCAACTATCAACATGTAACTATCAACTCGTAGCAATGTAACTATTAACAGCAACAATGCAACACGTCAACATGTAACTATCAACTCGTAGCAATGTAACTATTAACATGTAACAATGCAAGCTATCAACATGTAACTATCAACTCGTAGCAATGTAACTATTAACATGTAACAATGCAACTATCAACATGTAACTATCAACTCGTAGCAATATAACTATTAACATGCAACAATGCAACTATCAGCATGTAACAATGCAACTATCAACCCGTAACAATGTAACTATCAACATGTAACAATGCA
>BPLQ01008886.1:0-55736 GCA_021605075.1 Caerostris darwini
AGGCATAACATCCCCACCATGGACAGCGCAGTGGCCGACCGCCTGCACTTAACGACCGAGACCGGCGACGTCTGCAAAGAGTCGTAAATTCTAACAGACAAGCAACACTGCGTCAAATAACCGCAGAAATCAATGTGGGACGTACAAGGGACTTGTCTGTTAGAACTGTGCGGAGAAATTTGGCTTTCTTGGGCTATTCCAGCAGAAGACCGACTCGAGTGCCTTTACTGACAGAACGACATCGCTTGCAGCGACCTCGTGGGCACGTGAGCATATCGGTTGGTCCCTAGATGAATGGAAAACCGTGGCCTGGTCCGATGAGTCACGATTTCAGTTGGTAAGAGCTGATGGTAGGGTTCGAGTGTGGCGCAGACCCCACGAAGCCATGGACCCAAACCGTCAGCAAGGCACTGTTCAAGCTGGTGGTGGCTCCGTAATGGTGTGGGCTGTTTTTTCATGGCATGGACTTGGTCCTCTGGTGCGACTGACCGAACATTGACTGGAAATGCTTATGTTCAGCTACTTGAGATCACTTGCAGCCATTCATGGACTTCATGTACCCAAACAACGATGGGATTTTTATGGATGACAATGCGCCATGTCACTGGGCCACAACTGTTCGCGATTGGTTTGAAGAACATTCTGACAATTCCAACGAATGATCTGGCCACCTAGATCGCCCGACATGAATCCCATCGAGCATTTATGGGACATCATCGAGAGGTCTGTTCGTGCCCAAAATCTTGCACCATCAACGCTTTCACAATTATGGACGTTTATCGAGACAGCATGGCTCAATATTCCTGCAGAAGACTTCCAACGACTTGTTGAGTCCATACCACGTCGAGTTGCTGCACTTCGCCGGGCGAAAGGAGGGCCGACACGATATTAAGAGGTATCCCATGACTTTTGTCACTTCAGTGTATATTATTACCATTTTGTATAAACTTTCAGCAATGAATTTAATCATGGCAATCGTTATCTCACAGACTGGCAACTGGCGTACCGTTTACGGAGTACCAACAGGGGGAAATACCCCTTAAACCTCCTCATCTTAATTCATAAATATGCTTGGCATTTTAAATGGCTGCTTAATTATTGTTAGTAGGATAAAAGATAAATGTTTCTAAAAATGAATTTAAAAAATATCATCAAAAATAGGTTGTTGTGCAAGAAAGCATCAATGCTCTATATAACTTCAAAACTATTACATTTAAAGGTCTATTTTTCTCTAAATCAATTTTATTATATTTTTTAAATTTAGTACATAGCCAAAAATCACGAAAGAATTCTTGCTAATATTTTTCATTAAATAAAAGATCCTTATTTTTTAAGGTAAAATCGAGCTTTTAAATTATTCATTTAAATATCGTCTGCCTTTCAAAAGAAATTTTTTTTTTTTTTTTTTTTTTAACGTTAAAAAAAAAAAATAAATAATAAAAAATAAATAAATAAATAAATAAAAAAAAATTATTAAATAAAGGAATTTCTTCGATCCTTTTCAAAAAGATAAAATACAAAAAGTCACATTTTTTTTAAAATCAGGATTTATAATTTTTTTTATTTAGAAGGTGGACGAAAATTACATAAGTTTTTTTAAACTATAATTTTTGATAAAAATTTTTTGATCAAATAAAGTTAAATACTTCTTAAATTTTAAATTTCTAAAAGTTGCCTGCCTTTATTAAATAAATGGTGTACAGTATGAACATATTAAGAAAAATAAAATTAAGATATAACTTTTGTCTTATTCTTACAGTTAGAAATTAAATGAAATTAAAATTGTAGATTTACAAAGAAAGTTTATATTTACTTTTTAATATCTTTTTTTTTTTTTTTTTTTTTTTAAATGTTGCTTCTTATACGAACTTTTTGATGTTCTAAATTCTTTGTATTTACATCGACATTTTGTTTTTATTTTTCCATAACTAGATAAATTAAATAATATTTCTTAGCTTGCTTGAGAACAACTAGGAATGAACAAAAGAAATACTGTAATTTAAATTTAAAAAAACTAAATTTCAATTTATAATAAAATGTTACATGAATATCATATTTTGCTATAAAATTTATTTGATATCCTAAATATTTTGTAGCAATACCAATTTTTCTGCATTATTGACATTTTATGATTAACTTAAATTGGATTTATATTTTATAAAATATATATTATTAAAATTAATTTACTTAAAAGGTTAAGGAATAAAATTATTGAAAATATTAGAAAATAAAAAATAATTATGTATAAATATATTTCTAATTTACATTCTCCATCCCTGTGTGGATCCGGGTTAGAACAGCCCTACTGTAGCCCATGCATGTCATAAAAGACGACTAAAATGGGTATCCAGTGCCCACGCGTATAACCGGGTGGGGTAAAGTCAGACTTCTCCCTTAGGATGCCCCATGTCTTTGTGCCACAAGGTCAAAGACAAAAAAAAAAATTGTATTTTTTTACCCTTATCGTGACTTGTCGGTTTAAGTACACGTGGGTTCATTTAGTTGTTGTTGTCGACCAAGTGGAATAAGAAACGACACATTTTTCTAACATTGAGAATGTAAATCTTCTAAGTTAAGCCCTTTTATTGCTTTCCTAAATGTTATAAAAAGTAAAAAATATATATATTTTTAATCTAAAATTCTTTCATAACTCTTATGACTGAAAGGGTGGGGAAGATAGCAAGTGAATCTTTTCTAGACAACAGTTGGGTTCGAGGGAGAAACTGGACTTCGAACTTCTAGGAGCCATCCTTCGAGTTATTTGTTGAAAATTATAGTGTCCCAATGTGGTTTTAATATAGAAGGCTCTATTGAGACACACACTTTAGCTAATTTTGAATCTACTAATGTTTATCGCTTTTGGTGGGGGTTGATCTCATGTCTAAATGCATCGTATTTCAAAACAACATTTTATGGAAGATTTCAATTTAAATTTCATTGTTTTTGCAATTATTTTCACAATTATTCATTGTTTTTGCAATTATTTTCCCAAACATTCAGTGTTTTACAATTATTTATTGTTTTTGCAATTATTTTCACAATTATTTACTGGTTTTTAAATTATTTTCACAATTATTCATTGTTTTTGCAATTGTTTCCCCAAATATTCATTGTTTTTACAATTATTTTGACTATTAATTCTTTTACAATTATTCATTGTTTTTGCGATTATTTTTCAAAATATTCATATTTGACAGTTATTTTCACAGTTATTTATTGTTTTTACAATTATTTTCACAATTATTCATTGTTTTTACAATCATTTTCACAATTATTTCATTCTATTAAATTTAATCATTTACTGAATAGTAAAACATAACGCATGAATGTAAAAACTGAGTAAAATTCACCGATTTCGTCAGCTCAGAACACCACGAGTGAGAACAATATAAATTAAAACGAGACAATATTAAGTATGGTATTCTATCTTTTACATTCTATTCTATATAATCTATAGTTTATGAACTAAATTCAGATCTACTTACTTTAAAAATGAAATTCCATGCGACGTCTTGAAGGAGGTTGGTATATTCGGAAATAAACAAAATTTTCAAAAGGAATTCCAAAGGCTTTCAGGAACCATATTTGTCGAACAAAATCCGACGTTGGATACTTGATACTTTTTTGATGCTAGAACTAAAAGTGTCACATTTTTGAAGGCGAGTTTGTTGGCCAGAGAAATTCAAGCCATTAGATAACAACATCCGGTCATCACCAAAGAAACTTTCTTCTGTGAAACTATATTTTTGTCGACCAGAAAAGAAAATCTTTTCCAACTCAGCGGTGGACGCCATCTTATTTTTTTTTTTTAATCCTCGGTTTTTTGAAAAACACCTTTTGGTTCGATTCAGTCAGGTCACAACAAAAGGATGTTATAAAATTACTCATGTTTTTTTTGTGTGTGTGTGTGCCAAACAAAAAATGGAAGGGGAACGTTTGAAAAAGAAAAACCTTACAAACTTGCTATCATATCAAGTTACAAAAATTTAGGTTTTATTTTAAATAGTTGAAGCAGTGTCGTTCGTCAAGTATCTGAACTGAGAAAGCTCGGTTGTGTTTGATTCTATATACCAGGATTGGGCTACCCACTGCCCACCTTGAATATTTTTCCGGCCAGCGAGATTTATCACACTTTTACAAAATATATTTATATTATAATGACCAAAGTAGTGAAATGCAATGTATTTAAAAAAATACATTATGTGTGCATCCATCTATTCAAAAATTAACTCTCGAAATTATGAAAAAAATTAACTTTGATTTTAAGATAAAATTCTTAGAATATAAGACATATATTGTCTGTTTAATTTATGAGTTCGCAGAATAATGAAGTTATATTCTGCGAACTCATGTTTCCCTTTAAGTGACCTCAGTGGCGCACTGACCATCTCTAGATACGCACAGTTAATTGGTGAAAGCAGAACAGACCAGACTCTTAGTTGAAGTTGTTAGCGCTTTTGGTTCAATTTACACTTGCGAATCATTTTTTTCTAAAAAGAAATTAACCACACATAAAACACGCTCAAACATAACGGACGCTAACCTGCAACACCAATTGCGATTTACAAATACCCGAATCTATTCGCAAAAGAGGGCCTGAATGGCCGAGTGGCTAGCGCTCTGTACCACAGGTTTCGGGTTCGAGTCCCGGCGGTGCCATGAATGTTTGTAGTGGTTCGGAACCCCCTTTAAACTGTAGTTCACGGTCTAATAGGATCGTAGAACGTTGCGAGGACATTGTTACTCAGCGTCCGTAGCTTATCTTCAAGTTACACGCGTCTTATGGGTAATGCAAAAGCAAAATGAGTAACGTCGGAGCAGCGCTTGCCTTAAGGCATTCAAAACAGTTGTCTAAGTGTTTGTCAGCAACATTAGAAAAAAAATTGCAAAAGGTAAGTGAAAGAGTGGAGAAACAAATATCGCTGTAGTAAAATAAATATTTTTTTAATATTTTAATTTTTTTTTAATTTCATTTATATTTATATATTTCTTACATTTAATTTTTGTTAAATATTTCGTTACAATGTGCTTTTAGTATCATTTTTATTATACTATCTATGTTTACGTGTAAGAATAATAGTGAGCATAAAAATAATAACTCATTATGTTTCAATTTTTCACTCCAAAAAATGTCTATAGTGGATCTAAATCTAATATGGGGATATATAATTTCATACGCCCTCCGCAGAGTTATGATGCATTTCCAAAGTGGCCCGCAAGATTATTTGGGTTGGCCACCCAAATATATCCTATATACCTTGAACTCCTGCCTAGAACCTGCGACTTCTATGTTACAAAACTTAAGAATGACTTAGTGTGGATTTCGTTTGGTTTGTCATTCTACGGTCATTTTGAGCCCACTTTAGGTTAATTAGGCCGGAACCTACTGTTTAACGTAGATTTCGAACCTGCAACAAACATCCATGGCACCGCCAGGATTCGAATCTGAAACTTGTGATACCAACGGCCAGAACGCTAGGCAATTGGCCCTCAGGCCTCCCTTAGTGTGGAAGATAGAGCACTGAGTGTAATTTGCAGAGATTTTTTTTCGTATAGATTTGGTTTGGTTTGTCATTCTATGGTCATCTTGTGCACACGAGGGCTAAACAGATCAAGACCTACAGTTTAAAGTGGATTCCAAAGCACTAACAAACATCCATGCCACTGCCTTTTCGTTTGTTAGTTACAGTTACAGTTTGTTAGTAAGTTACATAAATGCAGCTGGCAAACACTTAGACAGCTTGGTCTTGGATGCCTGAAGGCAAGCGCTGCACAGACATTACTCACTTTGCATTATCCAGGGGGCACGTGTCACTTGAAGATAAGCCACGGACGCGGAGTAACAATGCCCCCGCAACGCTCTACGATCCTATTAGGACCTTGACCTACGGTTTAAATAGATTACAAACATCCATGGCACCACCGGGATTTGAACTCGAAACCTGTGGAACCGAGCGCCAGAGCGCTAGCCACTCGGCCATTCAGGCCCCTTCTATAAAAAGTGTAAGTAAAATGATTTTGAATAATTTTGAGCACACCTAAATGTTTGCTTGTAAATCAAACAGTAGAAATTTAGATAGCTTTTTGAAAAGATTGAAACGACACGGAGAAGTTGTCTACAAACAACTTGTGCTGCATTTGAGCTGAGAGAGCTCTTTTCGAAACCAGGTACGATTTGACTCTATATACTATAATTTTCTTCTTAGAAATGACATTATGTATGTTACAAAATTTAAGAAAATTTGCTTTACTTTCTTGAAATGTAACCTGAGAAATTTTTTAAAATTTCTAATAATATTCCTTATCTTCGTCCAGTATTAGCTTATGCAAGCCCAGTTTGGGATTTTGTTGCACGTACAAATTTTGAAATTATTCAAAGGCTTGAGAACAAAACTCTCAGAATGTTAACGAATTCACCCTGGTACTTTCGTAATGATGATATTAGACGAGCTCTCTCGATTCCATGTTTAAGACAATTTATTCACAAAATTTCTACTAAATTCTATAATGATATGCGAAAAATCAGTAACCCTGTATTAAATATCCTACAAAATTACGATTATGATATTTCTTCCGGCAAACATAGCAAAAGACCTCGCATTGTTCTAAATATTTTAAATTAATTCCTTACAACTGCCTGGATGAAAAAAGTTCGCTTTTCTCCTAAGCTATTTTTTCTCCTAATTTGACCTTCGCTCATTCTGTTTTATTACATACAACTGATTTCATCAACATCTACATTTTTGTTATTTTTCATTTTATAATTTTATTAAATAAATAATTCTTCAAAAAAAAGGGGCATTTAATTATCTATGTTGCTTATTAACTCAAAGGGCATGAGACCGCCGCTATGTTTCAACATTTTACAATGAAGGAGCTAGTGAGCGCTACGCGGCCAAGGATCTCCGTAATACATAATCTACAATAAGAAGAATATTTGCAGGACATTGTGTATCGGTAAACCACTTAGTATTGATGAAAATAAATTTTTGAACTTGTACTTAGTATCTCTTATTTATCCTTATTACAGCACCTCACATATTCGATTAAAAATTAAATTACCAAAATTAAGATTTCGTTTTAAGGAATTGAAGAAGCCAGCTTTTGAGTATCCGAACTGAGAGAGCTCGGTTTGAAACCAAGATTGATTCTATTATGTACTATAATTTCTTGCTTATAGTATATTATATATCCATTTCATCCCCTCCTTAAAACGAAATCTAAATTTTGGTAATTTAATTTGCAAGCAACTATGTAAGGTTGTATTATGGATGGTTGCAAAATTTAATAACATCTAGCTGCATATTATAGGCCATTGTGCATCGATTAACCACTTAGTATTGGAGAAAATGAATTCTTGAACTATTTTTACATATTACACCTTACCTATTCGCTTCCAAATTAAATTACCAAATTTTAGATTTCGTTTTAAGCAGTTGAAAAAGCCAACTTTTGACTATCAGAACTGAGAGTCTGATTTGTTTCTCTAAGATCCTTTTCTGCACACTTTAGGCTAATTAGACAGAGATCAACAGTTTAACGTGGATTCCGAACCCCTCAAAAATATCTATGTTGCTTCCAGGATTCGAGCCTGAAGCCTGTGAGACCAAAGGCCAGAGTGCTAGCCAATTGGCTTTCAGGCCGCCCGAACTGTTGGAAATCAGGATTGATTCTACATTTCTTGCTTAGAATCTGTATTATGAATGTTATAATATTTAAGAATATCTAGGTACAGATTATAGGTCACTGTTAGAGATTGCAATACCGGGATACCGAATACCGGTATTTTGAGCCATTTGTACAATTTTGTAATACCGGTATTCACAAGTTTTAAATACCGATTTTTCGGTATTTACTAAAAATTAGGAATTTTTATCTGTGAAATTCTTATTCTTATCTGTGAATTATTATTCAAAATTCTTATCTGTGAAAAGAAGGTTGTAGTTATGAAAAAGTGTAATTTTTCGATATTTTTTTAAATTGGTGAGTCTATTATTCATATTGTACTTGCATATCATACTTTAGGGTGCCAAATATTTTTCAGATTTATTATATATATATACTCATAAACAATACCCCATAACAATGAATAAGAATAACTTTAAAGAACATAAAAAATCAGTTGATAATATTTCGGTTTTGTTTCATTATTTATATGATGAAAATAATATGGTGGCACAATGCAAAAAATCTTCAAGATTTATCAAATTGAATGGAGGAAATACAGCGTACATACACATTTAAAAACGAAACATGATACAAATTTATTAAAGAGGAATGAATCTAATTGCTTTGAAGATACAAACTTAAGCACAATTTCTAAGCCCAAGCCATCAGGGATGTTAGATTTTTTTGAAAAAAAAAAATATATATATATATAATTTGGAGAAAATTATAAGTAAAATGACAGCATTAAATGGTTTGCCATTTCGAGTGTTTTTTTATGACAAATTAATAAACCTGGCTAATAAAAAAAAAAAAATAAATAAAAAAACCTGTGTTTTCTTTCTTTTTCTAAAATTTCTACTACGGTATTAAAACCGGTATCCCGGTATTAAGATCTAAAAATACCGAATACCGGTATTGAACTTTTGGTCCGATATTGCAATTTCACTATGTATCAATCAACCACTTAGTATTGTAAAAATTTTTGAACCATTTATATCGCACCTTATATATTCGTTTGCAAAAAATACCAAAATGTTTTTATGATATTTACATTCTCTAATAAACCTGGCTAATAAAAAAAAAAAAAAAAAAAAAAAACCTGTGTTTTCTTTCTTTTCTAAAATTTCTACTACCGGTATTAAAACCGGTATCCCGGTATTAAGATCTAAAAAATACCGAATACCGGTATTGAAACTTTTGGTCCGATATTGCAATCCCTAGTCACTATGTATCAATCAACCACTTAGTATTGTAAAAATTAATTGTTGAACCATTTATATCGCACCTTATATATTCGTTTGCAAAAAATACCAAAATGTTTTTATGATATTTACATTTCTAATAAAGCTGGCTAATAAAAACAAAAAAAAAAAAAAAAAAAAAAAAACTGTGTTTTCTTTCTTTTCTAAAATTTCTACTACCGGTATTAAAACCGGTATCCCGGTATTAAGTAAAAATCGAATCGGTATTGAACTTTTGGTCCGATATTGCAATCCCTAGTCACTATGTATCAATCAACCATTTAGTATTGTAAAAATTAATTGTTGAACCATTTATATCGCACCTTATATATTCGTTTGCAAAAAATACCAAAATGTTTTTTTATGATATTTACATTCTCTAATAAAGCTGGCTAATAAAACAAAAAAAAAAAAAACAACTGTGTTTTCTTTCTTTTTCTAAAATTTCTACTACCGGTATTAAAACCGGTATCCCGGTATTAAGATCTAAAAAATACCGAATACCGGTATTGAACTTTTGGTCCGATATTGCAATCCCTAGTCACTGTGTATCAATCAACCACTTAGTATTGTAAAAATTAATTGTTGAACCATTTATATCGCACCTTATATATTCGTTTGCAAAAATACCAAAATTTAAATTTCATTTTAAGGAGATATAAAAGCCACCTTTTGAGTACCCGAACTGAAAGAGCTCGGTTAGGAACCAGAATGGATTACTGTAAATACCGCATTTTCTTGCCTATAATTTGCGGATTATACATTACAAAATTTATGAACTTCTAATTAGGGGCGAATTATAGGTCGCTGCGTATAACTTACGCTGCGTATGGCGTAACTGCCATGAATCTTTCCCTCGAAGTACCAATAAAAACAAATTTCTGAAAATACATTGCCTAAACTAGTGTTTATTTAAAATAATAGATGAAATTTTAATGTGAAGCTGCCAGGTGGACTACTTGTCGAGTATCCGAACTCAGGAATTTCGGTTCGAAACCGGGATTGGATCTATGTATAGTAGTCTCTTGACTATAAGCAGCGGCTTATAACATTCAAAACTCGGTACTCGAATTTCTCGGTGCTGACTTTTGTTGTTAGAAATAGAATTTTTTTTTCAGTCGAAGTAGCATATTTATAATTTTTTTTTAAAAATCATTATCATTGTAATTTTTTTTAAGTAGCATATTTATATTTATAGTATTAAATTTTTTTTTTATATTTTTGTAAATATATTATATATGCAGGGTGATTATAATTAAAGTCCCACTTTCAAAATGCTGTAAAAAAAGAACCACTCGTCACAATGAGTTCAAATTTGAACTGAAGTTACTCGAAGAAGAGGGAAACGGTATAGCATAAAAAAAACGTTCCACCGATTTTATCTATTTGGTATGGACCTTGCCGTGATGGATGGGCTTTCCTCTAACAGTGTCACAACTGCTGAATGACTTGGAAGTCTTTTTTTTCTGTCAAAAAACCGAAACAATCAAGCATATTGAACACTGCAGTTGGTATAATGTGCAACTCATGCCAAATACGTTGTAATTTCGATTCAAAATATCAGTGGCAGCCGAATTCACTTTCTTTATGCCGCTTACTGTGCCATCTATTAATACACTTTTGAACTTTTTTTGATGACTTACCATGTCCAACTTCTTCAAGTATCTTTAGTTCACATTTGAACTTATTATGACGAATGCTTCTTTTTTTACAGCATTTTGAAAGTGGGAATTTAATTATAATCATTCTGTATAGTTATTTATTTATTTACAAAGCAATTTACTATATTATCGACTGAAGACAAAATTACATTTCTGCAAACGATGAAAGCTGTTATTGGATTGTGTATGTTTTAAGCAAGAGTTGTTTGACCCACGATTTTATATGAAAACTTTTACCAACGAAACTTGAAAACTTTTACCAACGCGGCCCAACATAAATCGTAAATTTTCTTAAATCAATGAGATTTTTATTTATTCATTATATTCTATATTATTCCGAGCGATATTATTCCGATAGTATTAGCGGTTCCTTATTTCATTCATTATAAAGTTTTGCCTTGCTTCCTTATTTATTTATTTTTGAAAAGAAGCTTATTTTGTTGCAAAAATTTTACCTATTTGCCGTGGTGAATATTTTATATTGTGCATTTACACAAATGTTTTAGCTTCTTAATTATCAGTGCATTATTTTTTTATACAAAAAATGTTGCGCAGATATTGCATTTTTTTGAAAAATTGTAATGGCTTGAAATGTTGCCCAAAGAAGCTAAAAGATTCGGTACCGCATATTTAAGCTAACGTTTACCAAATTTATTGCCATTTTTTTTATTATTCATGAAAAAACAACAGTTTTGTAATTATTTTTCAAAGAAAGAAAGATAATTATTCTTTTATAAATGTTTGATTAGCTACAATTTTGAAATGGATGGAGATTAAAGTTTGTGTTTATTATAAATTTGTCACACGTTTCTATTTTTAATTAATTTATGATAGTTTGAATGATATCCTTAAGAAATATGTCTTTCTAACTTCTTTTTTTTTTTTCAGGATAGCACTTCAGCTGTCCTGAAAAAGGATAATCAATCTTTACTGTGAAAATTCTAATAATTATTATTAGGTGGCAGCTGTTTTATAAATGATTGATTAGCTGTAACTCTTTTCTCCAGAGAATTTTAAACGTTAACGTCCTTAATTCCAGAGCATGTAGAAATTGAATGACCTTCCAGAAATTTTACAGTTAAATAAACACTTCTATGAAATTTACATGAATATAGCTTCTTTGAATACAAAAAAAGTCACCTTCAGAATTGGTGATTTTGAATTAATTGTCTGGAAAAATGAAGATCTAATCTAGTGGTGTCAAAAATGTTAACTTTTTAGGGCCATATCTAAAGAAAAAAACGTAACTATCTTTTGTCACACATAAAAAAATATACAACATCACCTCAAATATCGGCGCTGACGGCTATTAGGCCCCACATAAAAATATAGTGTGTTAAAAAAAAAGGTTTTCTTTTCGTAAAACTTTTGGTCTATGATCTATGCATTTGTGACTTTTCAAATATTTAAGCATAGTAATAAGAATTGCATGTTTCTTTTCATGGTTTATTTGTAGCTAATACGTCTTTGAAACACATTCTATGTTAAAATATCAACTTAAATATAGATTATCATAGGAAAAAAATTATAGTAAAATAAATCAATAAATTAATTAAATTATAACTTGTGATACTCTTTTTAAATTTTGATAAACTTATTTATTTATTATAATTTTAGCAATTTTTAAAAATTATTCCCAATTTGTTTTGAGAAATATCAATTTGATATAAGAATTCTTTTTAATCTTAACAATTTTTATATTAATTTTCAAGGTGCTCTTTACTGTCTTGGTGTAGAGGTGACTATTACCTTTTAATGATTTGCTTATATTGAGAAAATAGAATATAAATAAATAAATCACTTTTATTGAATTGTTGAAAATATGGAGGTTCAATGCTAGAGGTATTTCGCAATTAATTAATGCTGGTGTTTTTAATTACATTTCTCCACATCAGATGGCGCTCTACTAATGTTGAAATAAGAAATTAACAATTGAATTAATTAAAAAAACACGCACTCAATTAATAAATGATTAAAATTTTGATTGATGATAATTTTTATTAATATTTTTTAATTATGTATACAATACAGACAAAAATACATATATTTATGTATTTTTAAAATAATGTTCATATACTTTTTATAATTTGGAGTGTTTATGCTTTTAAATATTGGCTCATATATTAGCTTAATTTGCTGATCATATTAGTTCATATCATATACATATGCATCGTTACCATATGCATGCATTTTTAAAATAATGTTCATATGCTTTTTATAATTTGGAGTATTTATACTTTTGAATATTGGCTCCTATATTAGCTTAATTTGCTGGTCATGTTGGTTCTCTAAGAAAAAAAAGTATTTTCTTAAAGGACTTTTAAGACATGCTGCCCACATTTGTGTGCATTAGAGAAATCTTTGAATTCTTTAGCATATTATATTAAGTTTTAGTTTAGTTAATGTAATGCTTTGCATGATTGTGTTTGGGGGATTATATTTTAGGAAATATACAATAAAAATATGTAATAATAAACTGTTTAAGTAATGAAACACAATGTTGTTGTTTCAAAGGAATTTCGAATGTTTCGTGAGAGATCCTTCGTCTCTCGAACGGTAGATTCAACGTTATCCAAGGATTCCCCCTAGTTGCTTGTTACACTATATCTAATCCCCCCTAGTTGCTTGTTATGCTGTATCCACGCTTTGCTACCACAGTTATAAACAGACACCTAAAATGGGTGACATTTAGGGACACTCACCAATGATAGGAACTACCAGCTTATGAATTTATCGTATCCATTCCCAACATGGACATTAATCTAGACATATTACTTTGTCTGGTTTTGATTCCGGCTCTGAGTCTTAAACCCAGGGTCCAGAGCCGTGGGATGGGTAGCTTGTACGGCCTCTGAGCCAAGCTGTTCTAAATTCGATCAGTGATGTCCTACCAGATGCTGATCTATACAAACAGCCGCCATAAATCTGTAGGCCAGAATGTCTTTCCATTGAGCTCAATGAGGAGAGAAGGACGGTGCAAATCTCTAGATGTCATCCGTGGTGGGGTTTCTTCAAATTTGTGGTAGCATAACTTCTACCTAAAACTCTAAAGGCACTATCTCAGTTCTACGCATTTATGTGGTCGTGGTATAGTGCAGTAGCTCCTACGCCTAATGTGCTATCCACTAGACAGTATGGAATATACGATGTAAAAATTACAGTATGAAATATTAATTAAAATACTCATAATGATTAGAAAAGCTGGATTAGAAATCGAACTGCTGAACATAAAACTACCTTGTCTATGCAGACGACTGGCACTATAATATAAATCTATAGGGCAGAAAGTTCTAATAGACTCAAGGTGGAGGAAGGAAGGGTATGAAACTCCAGTTGTTACTACTAAGTGAGTTCGTTCGGAATTGTGTTGTCACAACATGGGTGCAATGGTGTAGATAGAACCCAACGCTGCTCTGCACCACCAGTGCTATATAAAAGAAAACTTTGCAATAGCAAATGATCTTAGGTGAAAATGTCTGGCATTTGAAAACAGCGGCACTACAGCAAAATGTTCGATAATATATATGTGTGTGTATGTTTCCATTGCAAAGGCATTTACATTACGCGTAAGTTATCTATATATTAGGCTATCTTGTTAATTTCTTTAGAATAGCAAATAGCACCACGAGTAGAAAATGTCCCGACTCGTGGTTCAGTGGCAACGTGTGCCGCTGATGAACATTAGGGCTACTTCTACTACATCATACCATATCCTTGTGCGTAGAGCTGAGTTGTCGCTGTACAGTTTGGGAACTACGTGGGTGAGAAGCCTAACCTGGCTTTGTGACAACTTGAAGTGGATTCCTAACCATTACAAACATCCATGGCACGGCCGGGACTCAAATCTGAAACCTGTGTGGAGCTCCGGAACGCTAGACACTCGGCCATTCAGGCCTCGAGCTGATTATAGCTGAGGTTCAATCAGCCGCGACTTTGTTGTAGACACTGTTTCAAAAAAAATGAGACTCGATGGCGTTTAGGATATTCCTCATCTTGCCTCGGGAGTCGGACTACCTGGTGGGAGTTTTCCGGGTTTTCCCCTATGATATGCAAGTAAGGGTAGTACCCCTTAAAAGTTATCCAGGAAAGCACTGCCCTCCTTCTTGAGAGACACGGAGCCAAGTCAGACTTCTACCTACGGGTGCTTTATCAAAACAGAAGCTTCCGCCCTCCTTCCATGAGAACACACGTATTTGTGGACTTGGCCTAGATGTTGCTGTTGACTAAGTGGGATAAGAAACAACAGAAGAAAATGGGAAGGAGCAAAGAGCGGGGAAAATATCGTTTTAAGGTAAACAAATGGATTAATGAGGGACTTTTAAAAATTAAACGTTTTGTATCATAATAATAATATATCATAAAAAATCTTTCAAAATTCTTTAAAAATATTTTGCCTTGAAATTCGACCACACAAAAAATAATGCCAATAAACCATTATTACAAAATAATATTTCATAAAAATATTTAATTTTCAAAATAATATTTCATTTTCAAAATATTTCATAAAAGTATTTCATTTTCAAAACAATATTTCATATCGAGCAAATTAAACACAGGAGTTGCTTAACAACTCTTATCCAAAATTTTTATTTGTTTTCTTAACGCAAAAAATTTCAGGTATTCAAAATGAGTTTTAAGTCACACACACACACACACACATATATATATATATTAAAAAAAAGAAAATGCTATTGTCGTTACAGAAAAAAAAATATACTATTTTTATCAAATAATCAATACTTGTTCTACTTATATGCACTTTTACAGCTGTGAAATGAGTGATTCGTTATTGTGAAATTGACGAAATTTGAAGTTTGCTCTCATAAAAAATGTTTCATTTTTTCAAACTGATACAGCGGCTTGGGGATTAATTGGTTAGCACTCTGCCCGTTGATACCGCAGGATTCAGGTTCGAATCCTGGCGATGGCATGGATGACTGTGAGTGGTTCGGAACTGTAGGTCCCGGTCTAATTATCCTAAAGGGTTAAAAATGACCGTAGAGCGAGAAACCAAACCAAATCTAACTGATTTAAAAAACAATAAGCTTACTAAATGTTTTAATAAAACTAAAATATTAAATTTACAAACTTAAACTTAAGTTCTTTAAGTTTAAGTTTTATGTAAGTTAAAATAAACTATTATTATATTATCATTATTATTATTATGATATTATTGTTATTATTATATTTTAAGTTACTTAAAACGTACTTATTTTGAAGTCAAACTTAATTAAACTTAAATTTAAAAATTTTTTAAATCGATCGAGAAAAAAAAAAAAAAATTGGTTTTCCTAATTGATTTAGAAATACTAAATTTGTTTAATTTTATCATGGGAAAATATCAATCCCTTCTCTACACTATTGTATGAGAAACATGTAAGGTATCGGATTTCAAAGTATTTTGGGGTTAGCGAAATTACTAGTATACTGTGACAACAGGAGTGTCTGGTAAATAGAATGTTTGAATCTTAGTGAATCGTGCGTGGGGGGATTCGATCATAAATATGTCAAATCTTTTCAGATCGAATAGTATAGTGTCAAATTTAGTACAAATTCAAGAACCCAATTAACTTAAGTGCTGAAAAACTCACTTCGGAACCATAAATAAATGATTATATTTACAACGTTTCAGAACAATAGCTGTAAAGATATCTAGGTATATATATATACCAGTTATCCCCCCCCTTCCCTCAATTCCCATTTGTGACTATAAAGTTTTGCACATCTGGAGACCTGATAGGAAGAATTCCTTGAATTGAACTGCTCTAATCTAAAGGAATTGGAGATATACTTCATGTTGCCAACATTGGCAAAATTCGAAAAGAGACTAAATAGAAACAGGGACATTTTTTCGGTAGAATGGCAATGGATTTTTTATTTTTATTTTTTAATCTTAGGTGGTCGCAATTAAGAGTTTAGTGAGCTTTATTTATTCATTTGTTTATTTTATGCCAGCCTTTTATAAACAGTACAACAGCCATTAAATTTCCTCAATCCTCAAAAAGTCGCCAAATTGGTGTAAAACCTAATTGATTCGTTTCTTAACGAATTTTGATCCAATTTTGAAAATGTTTCAATTGATCTAAGTTTGGTATAAGAAGTATCAATGCCAACTTTGGTGAAATTTGGATATAAAATATAGCCAGGCATACGTGGATATGCATACAAATTTTGAGAAATATATATAGAGAGATAAACTATTATTATATATGATTTAAAATTATGAAATTAAAGGATATATAAATATAAATCCTTATTTGTGTTTTCTTTTTCTTTTTTTTATTGAAACAAAACGTTTCCTTTAGCTTTTTATGAGAACTAAATTTATCACCTTTGATAATGAATTACATTTTATAATAACCTATATGTTGAATCTTTAGATAAATATTAAGAAAGTAAAGCAAAAATACATATCGACAAACCACTACCGCGTTATTTGCTTTTAAGTTTTTTAATATTAAAAAGATGCAGTAAATTTGGAATAATACAATGAATTTTGCAGAATCTTTTTATCAATGCAGTTGTTAAATCAAAACCAAAATTAAATTTATAAACTTCCTAGGATAAGAATATATATATATTATTCCATTGCAAAAAAAAAAAAAAAAAAAAAAAGCAGCATTGAGAAACACGAAGTCCGTATTTCATTATTTAGCAATAGGAAGTCTGTACTTGGAAAACAACGTTATATGTTAACGTTGCATCTATAAGTATAAGTGTTATTGATAGTATTAACATAACAGGTCTTGATATATGTTGATTATATAGGTATATCCTTGATATATGTTGATCAACATACAGATTGATAGTGTTAACATAACAAGGTTTGTATTTTATTACATAAATGTAGCAAAGACCCCTTGGAAAAAACATATGTCAGTAACCATAAGAACTAAAAATTCAGTAGTTGTGGCTTTATTAATTGTGGTTTTATTAATTGCATTAATTATTTAGTAATTGTGGCAATTACACACTGTAAAAAAACAAATAAATAAATAAAAATATTATTATCAAAAGTTAAAAAATTAAATTTTTTACTTGCATATAAAAAAAAATTTAAGAAGGGCAGCATATTCATATTTATTCTTAACAGAAAATAGAGGGCATTTTTCAACATTTACTTTGATATATTTTTGCACAATTGACAGAATAATAAATATGCATTTCAGAATAATTGTGAATTTGTTAATATTTATTAAAAATGTTAATATTAAATTATTCATTATATTATATACTTATTAAATGCTAATAAAACTTGCTAATATTAAGTTTTATAAAAAAAATGTCTAAGTAAAAACCACAATACTGGTTTAAATCAGGGGTCTCCAAACTTTGCAGCCTTTGGGCCATACTGTTTACTCCAGTAAGTACCAAGGGCCAATACCGTTTTAATTTTTCTGCCATGATCTATAATTTTTAGACTAGTCGCCGAGTATGCGCTCTGAGCGAGCATACGCTTGCTAAATTCGCTGGTTCAATTACTACAATTACTATTGTGTGTATCGATACGACCGTGACACTTGACGACATCTAGTGGTTAAAAGCAGAAATAGGTAGATATAACTACCGAGGGTAACTGCGGGATATTCACTAGTTTATAATGTTAGTGGGATTCATTTCAATTATTTGTTAGTTGTTATGCTTAAGTTAAATTTTATACGTATTATGCTTGTCATTAAGCTTTACCTAGCAAGTAATAAAACCGAGTTATTATCATTCTGTGTTTTTTTATCCAACTTATGACAGCAACAATAAGCTATTCGCTGTCGCGGGCCGGATTGATGACACTGGCGGGCCGTAGTTTGGAGACCCATGGTTTAAATGAATCAATTTAAGAAAAAAAAATCTAATGAATTTTTTTTTCTCATTTTTTTGTGGCTTTAAAACACTTGGAGAGCTAAACAAGGCAAAAAAAATAATAATAAAAAAATAATAATAATAATATGAGAATCCATTTATTTTAAGATTTAGAATTTAAAAATGTTTTTGTAAAGTAAAAACGACATTGCAAGTTATACAAATCATCCAAAAAATTTAAAGTATTGCACTACAAAATTTAAGACTAAAATTTGCAATTTCACTGTGCATTCTCTATCGCAGTACTTTTATCAACATTTCGGACTCGTAT
The DNA here is from genome assembly GCA_021605075.1 of Caerostris darwini. NCBI lineage: Eukaryota > Metazoa > Arthropoda > Arachnida > Araneae > Araneidae > Caerostris > Caerostris darwini. The sequence goes on from BPLQ01008886.1 coordinate 18,699, forward strand.
CTCTCTTACAAAATAAAAAAAAATTTCCAAAGGTATAATATATATATATATTTCCTCCATATGTAAATAAATAAATTAAAATGCAACATTATATGAAGTCTGTATTTTATTACATAAATATAGTAAAGCCACCCCTTGGAAACAACATGTGTTAATAATAATAAAATCAAAACTTTAGTAATTGTGGCAATTATGGCTTTATTAATTGCATTAATTATTTAGCAATTGTGGCAATTACAGCATCGCAAAATAAACAAACAAATAAATAAAAATATTATTATCAAAAAAGGTAAAAAGATCAATTTTCGACTCAAATAAAAAGAATGGCAGCATATTCATATTTATATTTAACAGAAAATAGAGGGCATAGCAGCATTTTTAGCAGAAAATAGCATTTTGCAACTTTTACTTTGCAGAATTGACAGAATAATAAATATACAATTCAAAATACTTGTTAATATTTTGTGTTTTATTAAAAATGTATATGTAAAATCCACAGTAATGGTTTAAACGAAGCAATTTAAGGAAGAATTTTTATCTGACATTTTTTGTGGTTTTAAAACACATGCAGAGCTAAATACAGGCAAAAAAAGAACCTGAGAATTTGAATTTACAACTTAAAGTTTTCGTAAGAAAACGACATTGTATTACTAGACAATCAGCTTTACAACGTTGAATACCTTTTCTTTGTTTGATTAAAGATATATTCAGAAATTTCCGTTTCTGTGTTTGTCTGTGTACATGTCTGTCTTAAACACTTCCGCTCAAATAACGGAAACATGATCAATGGACAAATCGTCTTTTACAAGAATGCATTGTTTACTACGCATGGGAAGATAAATAATTGCACAGTAGGGATGCTAAATACCAGAAAATATCTATTTGCATAAATATTAGCGGTTCTCACAAAGGTTATCGGTTTCTGAAATGTATTAACGGTTTTGTACAAAAGAATAAGAATATAACGATTGAAAATATTAAAATATTTACTAGAACCAATTTTTTTAATTAAATTTTTATAAATACAATTAATATAAGTAAAAAAAAAAACATAATTATGCAATATATAATTATACATTTAATATTTATTAAATAAATTTAATAAATATTAAATTTTAATATTTGTAAATTTAATATTATGTAGCCAATTTTATATACTTATCAAAAACTTTCTTATACAAATTAATATAGTTAACTTTATGTCTGTCATATGAATTTGCAACAAGAACTGCTGATTACATTTAAAAAAAAATCAGGTTGCTTATCAAGTTATTTAATAATAGAACAGTGTAGCACGGATGATTTACAATCCTGTACCTTTTCCTGATTTCTGTACAGAAGTTATACATATATATGCGCATGCGGAAGTGCGTATATGTAAGTATACATCTTCAGATCGTCAAAAAGAATTTACTTTAAATTTACTCTCTCTTTCTCTCTGTATATATATATATATATATATATATATAGGCGCCTCATGGCCGAGTGACTAGCTCAGTACTATAGGTTACGGGTTCGAGACCTGGCGGTGCCCGGATATTTGAAGGAATTCGGAATTCACTTTAAGCCGTAAGTCCCGGTCTAATATGACTGTAGAGCATAGACCCAACAACTATAATAATGACATAGTATGGATAATAAGGTCACTCAGGCTGGCTTGCTATTCATAAAAATAAATCTGTAAAACATTTCTAAAAAATTGAATAAAAATCTTAAAACGTTTTAAAAAATGAAATAAAAATTCAAAAACCAATTTTGATATTAAAAAAAAACTTGTCTATAGCGCTTTAATTATAATTTAACAAATTAAATTTCTAATTCACAGAAAAAGAAATGCAATATCTCATGTTTCGGAATCTGTCAGTAGGCCGAAGACTTTGGCCCACCACGGAGCTGCCGCGCCATTGAAGAAGTATATATACATATATGCGAAAAATATGAGGTATATATATATATATCTCAGAATTAGAAACTTAATTTGTTAAATTATAATTAAAGCGCTATTGAATTTATTATGTGATATGCTTTTTTTTTTATCAAAATTTATTTTACTGTTTTTTATTTCATATTTAAGGTTCTTATTCAATTTTTTAAAAAAGGTTTTACAGACTTATTTTTATGAAGTTTCGAGTCAAATTTTCACAGGGCAGTGAATTCATAATGAGTGCTATGCTAGTTTAAGTTTAAATTATTATTAATCATCAGATGTTAGGCTACTAACTTTCAGTAAATAACATATAATTTTCAATTTAGCAAGTTTGAAAAATTAAATATTCAAAAATTGACAGTATTTCTTCTAATTGGTTACTTCCCATCTTAAGACAACGATTTATGGCAAATTTAGTGTGTTATAAACTATTCTGCTATTTATTATAAGACTTCATCACATGAAAATAAATAAGCAAAATAAAATAAAATAAAAAACATTTTTAAATAAACTAAATGAATTTCAAATACAAAAAAATAAAAATAAAACACAAAGTATATAAATATAAAAATACAAACCATGTGAATATACAATTCTGACATTCATAGTTCACAATATTCACAATATTCATAGTTCACGCCTCATATATATATATATATATATATATATATATATGATAGGCGTAATATATATATATATATATATATATATATATATATATGAGGCGTGAATATATATATATATATATATATGAGGCGTGAATATATATATATATATTGAGGCGAAGGGCTAACTCAAGAAAAATTAATACATATTTGCAAAGTTATCCATAAGAGCGAACTCAATCAAAAAAGGTATTCAAGATATTGTTACAATTTTTTATTATTTTATAAATAATAGTAACCATAGCACCAAGGCCAATTGTAACTATCACAGTAATGTCATGTACATATATTTACAGGACATATCCGCAACGCCTTATATATACGTATACATTATATAATATATACGTATATATATAATATAAGATACATAATTGATACTTTAATTTAATAATTGGATTAATATTCAATGTAATAATCTTAATTTTTGTAATGCTCTAATAATTAGAGGTTTAATTTGGTTTGTTGTTCTACGGTCAATATTTTGCACCCTTGGGCTAATTAGACCGGGACCTGCATTTAACACGGATTCCGAATTTTTAACAAACATCCATGCCATCATCAGGATTCGAACCTGAAACCTGTGGTACCAAAGGCAAGAGCACCTAATTGAAATAATTGAAGCGTAATAATTGAAGGAGATTTATGTTACTGTATTAGGTAATATTATTTCAAGAAAATAATTTTAAGAAATCTACTTTAAATTTCTTTAATGATATTAATTGTTAAGTCAAATTTTCCAACATTGAAAACTGTATCGCAAATAAAGATTGAAAAATTATTTTTTTTATTGACAAATAATATAATGTTTCAATAATATTACTGGAATTGGAAATAGAATAATTATTTAAAAATCAAAATATTCATAATTCACATTTTAAAAAAAAATTTGATAAGTACTTTATGACTAAAATAAATACAATATTACATTTATTAAAACGTGTAAATTTTTTTTAAAAATTTTGTAAATCCAAAATTAATTTGAAATATAAATTTCTAAAATGTCCAAGAATAAATATAGTTTTTTATATTCATTTAAATAAAAAGTGTGTAAATTGCATATTATCTTATTGATTTCAATAGAAATTAGTTAATAATTTAACAGAAATATCTCGTTTCATTTTCTAAAATAATCATCAAATTATTTCAGTCCCATCTTCTAAAATAACTACGAAAGCCAAGCAAACAGATCCATCTTAAAAACATACTTACATGAGATTGCGTAGTAAGTCGCATTCCAAAAGTGACTTGTAAAACCTATAACCACACCTTTTTCCCGACAGCGAATCGCATCCCGCAGCGCTGTGGATGACTCCGCCTTCTTCAGCAGTCTTGTAAGCTGCTCTCCCATTGGCCGAAGCTGGCGAAACACATCTCTGACCAAGAGACGTCGCGATTCTACTCGCACGTGGTTAAACAAAGCAGTAGACTCTTGCTGCCGGTCAGGTTCGATGCTTCTCTCTCGCGAGAACCTTCACGCAGACGATAATTACACCGGGGCATGCACGTGAGAAGATTTACACTCGTCTCGAACTTCACGTCACAGCTCCTGTTAAGAAGCTATTTTCATTGTAAGCATATCAGTTTCGAATTTATTTTTTACGAATTTTGCCAAAATACTTTTTAGTCATTAAATTGCAAAGCATCTTGTGCATCGAATTTTAGCTTTCTGAAGAAGAAACTGTTTTTCTGACTTTATCTTCAAATTTTATCGAAAGGTTTTTTGAAAAACTTGCAAAAGATATAATGAATTAATTTTAGAAGTATTTCCCAAAATTTGAATTTATAAATGATTTGAAATATTGTTGAGTTGCAGTGATTCGAACAGATTTAATCTTCTTCGAGTTGAGATGAGGGTTATGTGAAATCCTCAATTTGTGATTGGACTTCGATTAAACATCACAAATCTTCGAGAAATTTCAGTTCACATTTTGAATTGTATTACATGAGATAAGGACAGGTTGACAAACAGCAATTGACAGAAGATTCTTTGCCTCTAAACAGTTCGTCTGGTCTTTTTCTTCCCCCTTGCCAAACCCGAACCTTCGAGATTGAGGTGTACAGGTTAGAAGATCCTTCGACAGTGGCGTTTCGTAGGGTCGCCGCGTGGTGGGAGCGACAGGCCACTGATCCCCCCGACATGAGCCTGCCCACCACCCGCCACACCGCCACTGGCGAGGTGCACGTGAAGCGGCCCATGAATGCCTTCATGGTGTGGTCCAGGGCCCAGCGGCGCAAGATCGCCCTCGAGAACCCAAAGATGCACAACTCTGAGATCAGCAAGCGTCTTGGAACGGAGTGGAAGCACCTCTCCGAATCCGAAAAGAGGCCCTTCATCGAAGAAGCCAAGCGCCTGAGGGCCCTTCACATGAAGGAACATCCAGACTACAAGTACAAGCCCAGGAGGAAACCAAAGACATTACTCAAGAAGGACAGGTTCCCCTTCCCCTTGCCTTACATGTCCAGCCCCATAGACTATTTGGGGATGAACTTCTCCAGGAGCTTCTTCCCCGGAGCACCTACTTCCACCGGACTCCCCATGCCCGGACTGCTCCCCTTTTCGTCTAGTGCTGACTCCATCTTCCAAAGCGCACCGACAGCAGTCATCACCAGCACAGCTCCAACCGCCACCGTGTCCAGATTGTCACCTTCAGAAGACAGAACGGACCCTGATGGCAAATTGTCCTCTGCTGGATCATCCTCGACAAGTGACGCAGGGATGCTGCATCCCTTCAAACCTCTCAGCAGCTCAAGTCCTTATCCAACTTACAGTCCGGCTGCCGCAGCGGCAGCTGCGGCATCTCTGTATTCCGGACTGTCCCTTCCGGTGACTCCTTATTTCATGCCATGTGGGTGCGGACCATCCGGACCTTATGGACTAGGATCATCCGTCTCGAGAAGTCCCAGCGAATCTGCTGTCGTCACATCTTCTGCCGGACCATTAGTGCTCAACCCCTTCCTCAGGGTGTCAGACTGTCACTCAGCGTACCCATCAACATCGAGGGACAACCACGGAGACGCCCCCACCCCACCCGGACATTCTCTGCCAGCTAGTCAGTTGCTGGGGCTTTATTCATGCCTGGGACGTCCCAAACCGCCAGAGAACGGTGACATGTGAACAGTGTGCTTGTACAGTTGAGAATGTCAAAATGTTTGGTGATTACAGCTGTCACCGGCTAAATCTGATAGTAGGCCTGATGTAGTCAAGTGCTAACATATCACTTTCCATCGTACTGTCAAAAAGCTACTGGAAAGAAGAAAAAAATGCACGTTTTTGTGTCAGAGCAAGACCAGATTCTTTCTGGTAGAAAATCGGATTTTGATCAAAATGAGTGCATTGTGATAGCACATATTTTTTTTCATACCATTGAAAAAGTTACTTTCATTATTTAAAGAATGGGTGAAAAAGCTTTTGCTAAAAGATTGCATACAAGTGAGATATGTTCGAAGAAAGATATTGCTGTAGATCATGTGCAATGTGATAGCACTTTTGTACTACTGGAAAAAGTAAACAAAAATCCATCATCTAATTAAAAAAAAGCAAAAGAATTTTTGATGATACATCATACTATGGCTGTTATAAAACAAATCCAAACTTGAATTATTTTGACAGTCTTTAAATATACTTTCACACGCAGTAACTTTTCAAGCATAAAATGAAAACAGAAACCGATTACTTTATTTTCTTCCCAAATATGGACAGCACAGAGCCAGAAAATATTTCAGAAGTAAACATCTTTATCATTTCCAAGAACATGCTACGAAAAGAACTAAAAAGACTTTTTCAAAGACTACTTACTCTCTATGTGACTTGACAGACCGTTTCAGGTACTTTTTCTGTGATCCTTACCTTATCTCCCGTACATTGTATACTACATTCATATCAAAATATCACGATTCGAGCGAACTGTATAATTTGTTGACATATGAACTAGTCTCTGTGAACTCATCTCTGTTGTGAAGATTCATCCCAAAAAGCTGTAAGTGTTTCATTTTTCCATTTATTTTCATTTTGTTGTAAAACCTTTTTATGTGCAATGGAAACACTTGATGGCTGTGTTAAGTTCTGCCCAAACGGCAACTGTAGAAATGAAATTAGTTAATTAAAAATACACAGTTTATTAACTGAATGCTTTGATTCTTTATCGTCTTTGCTTCTGTTTTGTTTTTTTGCTCAGTACATCCAGCTTAAAATTATACCATTTCCATTACCTCAACTATCGCATTTTTTTTATTGTATAAGTTTATTTTTTATGCATTTGTTAAATATTACCAATTTATAACCGATATTACTTATAAAACCAATTAATTAATATTGCCAAATATTACCAATTAACAAACTTGACTATGCTAATTTCGTTAAAAATTAATTTTTTCATGAAATATTGCAGAGAGAATATTTTAAATAATTAAAAGCTTATAAATATATGCTTTCCAATGCTTATTTGCGTTTAAAAAGCGTACTAGAGTTTGTTTCATTTGCATAAAAATTTATGAAAAATAGTATATTATCTATAAACAGTATATTATTGTGTGACATTAAAGCAATATAAATTCTAGTGAACATTTTGAAAGTTATTAATAAATTCTGGTGATAATTAAAAAATAATAGTATTAAACAAATAGCATTAAAACAAAGAAGATATTTGCATTAAAATGGCTACAATATCAATATTAAATGTATTAAAATGCCTACAATATTAAATGTATTAAAATGCCTACAATATTAAATATATTAAAATGCTTACAATATTAAACTCATTAAAATGCTTACAACCGAGAAAAGTTTAGTAAATTAAAAAAAATATGCAAGCAAAAAATATATTTTGAATTTTGAAGCAATTAATTGCATTATATTAATCCAATATCAACATTATAATTAAGAGTTTTAATTCTATTTGAACTACAATAATGATTCAAGTTTGATTAAACTAAAATAGTAAAAAAATCCTTTTTCAGAAGTTTATACTTATTTTAACATCTAATTTCTTTAAGTACTTTGAAAAATAATAAGATTAAAGAAATGGGGTACATTTATTCTTTTAAGTAATGCTTATAATAACAGAAGAATGTTAAAATTTAATCCATATTCTTCAGATAAAAAAAAAAATATTTGTAAAGAAATTTAGTCTTTAGTATCTCATGTCACAATCCTAAATAGCATAAAAAAAATAAATAAGCAAGTATTTTTATTATTATAAGTTAGTAACTAGTAAATGGAAATGTGTTTAAAATGACATAAATACATTTGCAATATTTTTCTCTGTCTGACAAAAAATGTTTTACTTATACGTATATAATAAAAGTGTAGTTTAACTCTTAAAAATAACGCACATGATAAAAAGCCTCTGTATAATATCAATGTTGATTGCTATATTTATAGCATACAATAATGATGATGTGCTTGTCATAAAAAAGCAGTCGAAATATGGTTTATAACTTCAAAAATTCACGTGTTATAAAAATACATCTCCATGTAGATTGTTATAGTATAGCATAAGTTAGTTGCAATGATAAGTTATCATTTTCGTTGTTATTAAAAGTTTTAGTTATGGTTTATTTAATTCATATATTTGAAAGAAGAATGTGTGAGATATAGAAAAGTTTTCATTTTCATTTCAATCAATCGGGAAGCCTTTTTGTCATGAAAATTAAATTATCCATAAAGTAAAGATTCTGAATATAAACTTTTGATATGTATAGAATTATGATGAATATATATAATTATGTTATCAAATTAAGGTGAAGATGAAACTAAGACACAGATAAGATCTAAACTACATTTTAAAATGCTAATATTATTTTCTTTTTCTTTTTTTAATGAAGTAAAAGAAAACCTCAAACGCATATATCAACTATACATATCTTAAAATTGTTATAACTAATATCTCAAATATAATTTCAATCTCAAAATTATTTTAACTCTTATCTCAAATATAATTGAAATCTCGAAATTATTACAATTATTATCACAAATATGATTGAAATCTCAAAATTATTACATTTGTTATCCCCAATATAATTGCAATCTCGAAATTACTATAACTATTATCTCAAATATAATTGTAATCTTTAAATTATTATAGTTGTTATCCTCAATATAACTGCAATCTCAAAATTATTCTAACTATTATCTCAAATATAATTGTAATCTTGAAATTATTATAGTTGTTACCCCCAATATAATTGCAATCTCAAAATTATTATAAATACTATTCCAAATATAATCGCAATCTTAAAATTATTTTAACTAAGTAAGCATATTTTTTTCAAGTGCCAAATTTAGTAAATTCAGTTATTCATTTATTTATTAGTTAAAAATATATGTTCTACCTGTAGTAAAAAAGCAAATCTTGTTCATGATACTAGACTCGTTAATAGGTTTTTATGCAATCTTACTATATATATATATATATATATATATATATATATATATTTATTAATAGAAAGGAAAAATATAAATAATTAATTAAAAGTTAACAACTTAGAAGTAATTTGACTTTAAATTTATTTAAAAAATTATATTTAATTTAAAATTTAATGTATTTAGTAATTTCATTCAAAAAAGTTTTTGATTTGATGAAAAAAAAGGAAAATAAAATTTGTTTCAAATTTGTTTGTTTGTGTTATGGCTCTTGTTACTTGAGAAAAAACGAAATAATTCAGCAATGAAATATTTCTCCGCTTTTGTAATTAACTTTTATGTAATTAATAAAACTAATTAATTATCTCACCCAAGAAAATATTTTTTGATATAAACTTAATTGAAATTTCATAAATTAATTAAACTAAATTAATTAAAATATTTACTATCAAAATTAATAAATGTAAAAAAAGCCGAAGTTAATTTAGGCTTTTAACGTATATTAAAATGTTGTCGTTTCTAAAAATTGCAATGCTTGACACTTTTCGGAGCGAAGAAGTTATATTTTAAAACGCAGTACTTGTCTGTTAATGGAAATAAATCGTAATCACATTTTTTTAGAGCTTACCATCGTTTCAAAATGTTTTTGAAATCTGTTACATGCTTAAAATGTTATACAAGTAATTAAGAAAACCAATGCAAAGATAGTTTATCTAATCTACAAGGAGGTTATATGTATATATATATATATATATATATATATATATATATATGTAAGTTTAATTAAACTATTTAAAAGCTTATAAGAAATGTTTTTCAATGCTTATTTGTGTTAAACCTTAAGCTTCAGCTTAATGCGTTAATGCGTTAGAGTTAATGTTAAATATATATATTCCGTATCTGAAAAATTTAAACGTTAATATTTTATTGTTATAAAAGTTTTCCAATCTATGCTTACAAATGTTATCCAAAACTAAACATTATAATTATTACATCTCATCAAAATAACGATAACTTACAATTTCACTTAAAAAAAATTATATTAAATCCTTTTTAACTTAAATTTAAATAAAAATATTAAATACAAATTACTCGATTATTTAATAGTGTCAATTTTTTGATCATTGAATAAAAAATGATAAAACCCATCTCTGTCGTGCGATTTATTCAAAGGAATTCATAGATGGGAAAAGATTGGAAACTTTTATTATTAGTGTGAATAAATTATAATTGAAAGAATTCGCTTGATGATAAATTTATTTTTAATTAAAAAAAACCTTTTTAAATGAATTTAAAAATTCATATTTTAAGAAATAAATGTTCTTATTCAAATTATGATTTTTAAATAAATTTTTTATGGAATTTTTATAAAGCGGATTATTCGGATTAAATGTGACATTTTTAAGAAACTAAAGTTTTAAGAAAAATATGATCGAATAATAAAATAATTTGTTAATAACATTTATAAAACAGCACAGAGGATAGATATAGGATTAATCAAAGGTTTGGTTTGGCTTGTCGCTCTACTGTCAGTTTTTGCATATATTAAGCTAATTAGACGATTAGTTTGATTTAGTTTGGTTTGTCGCTCTACAGTCATTTTTTGCATGTTTTAGGCTAATTAATTAGGTAATTAATCAAAGAGATAGTATTTATCAAAGTGCTTAATCTATATCAAGAAAGAAAACTTTAAAATAAAGTCGATTTTTTTATTCATTTAATATCAATAATAATTCTCCAAGTCAACAGTAATTAGAAAAACTACGAATATAGCAAAAGAATAATGTTCACTTTGTGGTGATGGCAAATTATAAGTGGACGATGGCAAATTATAAACGAAAAGATTTCAACAATACATTACTTCTTTAAAATTTTTACAAATATAACGAACTAATAATACATTTTTTATCATGCTATATTGGTAGACTATTGAGTTTCATTTTTAGAAGATAGTTATAGGGTGACCCTAACCTTATAATAGTTAAGAGTGAAATTATAAGAAATTGATAAGATTAATCAAAGTGTTTAATTTATTTCAAGAATGAAAACTTTAAAACAAAGTCGATTTTTTATTCGTTCAATATCAATAACGATACATTAGGTTAACAACAATTAGAAAAAAATAAAATGATAATGTTCACATAAGTAGTCAATGACAAATTATAAACAAAAAGATTTCATACATACAATATTTTTTTTAAATTTTAACAAATATAACGAACTAATATTATAATGTTTATCATGCTATATTGGTAGACTATTGAGTTTCAATTTTTTTTAAAATAAGGTAACTTAACTTTATAATAGTTAAGAGTGAAATAATTCAATACTAACATATGAGAAGATCATTTTTGACTTAGAATAATGATAATTATAAATTTAACACACGCGTGCGAGTCAATTTCATAATCCTTTCAATATAAACTGCTTTCGCAATGCTATAAAAGCGCGACTTAGCGATAAACCTGTGTCGTAGGTGTAACACATCAATTCTTCGATTTTAATATAGAGATGATTAGATCTTGGTCCGTCAATGCTGATCTTGTGGTCTGTCTCCTCGTAAACACATTTTACATTTAAAATAATAATTCGTAATTAATAAAAATATCATTTTTAGATTTTGATGGAAGATTAAAGTAGATTTCGGCTTTGATTTAATACATTTAAACTTTAAAAAAATATTTTAATTAATATTTTATTGCTGATTTGAAACACCAGTTATATCCTTTCGATACAGGATCCTTATCTATATAATTTTTTTTTTGATTACATCAAAAAATATGTAACATAATAATCAAAATTTGACATAAAAATATTTGATATTTTGATCAAATAATTATTTCACATCATTTTTACGTTTCGTTCTCTACAAAATTCGAACCCAATACTAAAGGACTTATTAAATTAATGTCTCCAATTCTTCATTTGCTTTTTTATTTGACTATATTATTCATATGTATAAAAAAATTAAATATTTTATGTAAGATAACTTTTAAGTTTTTTTTTCCCACTGTGGCCCGCAGCGAAATGATATCAAATAATTATTTTATCAAAATGTCAAATCTTGATTATTATCTTAAATATTTTTTGATGTAATCAAAAAATATTTGCATAGATATGAATCCTGTATGTTCATAAATCTGTAAATCTCTGTGTTAATATATAACAAATATTTTAAAAAAAGTAATTGTAAAAGAAAACACATTTTAACTAAGAGATTTAAGGATGATTACATGATCAGAACATACAAAATAGATCTACTCATTTCGCTATTAAAATAATCATATGTAATGTAAAATTATAAGTAATTAATTTTGAATTCATGGTCTTTATATGAAATGTTATGGATTACAGTATATGAAATTGAAATGCCCTTTTTAAATTATAAATATTTGTTATAAAATTTCAGAAATGTAATCAAATGCATTTTAAAAGTATTTTCCTTGGTATTGTTTTTACATCCTTTGATAACGTATAATCTGATAAAAATCATATAACCTAGTAAAATTCCATTTTATGCATAAATTATCAAAAGACGTGAAAATAACGCTAGAGAAAATATGCCTAAATTGCATTTGATTACGTTTATGAAATTTTATAACAAATATTTATAATTTAAAAATCTGGTAATTGTTATACTTTTATGTATAATCGTAATCTTAAAAGTATGAATAATTTTTTTACCACCACGGATGTTTATTTTGTCTCAAAAATAAAAATTAAATCGCATAAATATCTTTTTATGTGTAAAATAACTAATCTGGCAATTATCTGGAAAATATGGTAATTGTTATACTTTTATACTATAATCGCCATTTTAAACGTATGAATATATATATATATATATATTACACCACGGATTTTTTTTTTTGCCTCAAAAACTAAATAGCATATGTTTTAACGTGTAAAATAATTAATCTGGTAATTGCTATACTTTTATGCTATAATCGTCATCTTAAAGGTATGAATAATTTTTTTCCAATAGTTTTCCCCCTTTTATACTATAACCGTCATCTTAAACGTACGAATAATTTTTTCTACCACAGATGTTTGTTTTGTCTCAAAAACAGAAACTAAATCGCATAAATATTTTTAATGTGTAAGATAATCAATCTGGTAATTGCTATACTTTTATGCTATTAATCTTCGTCTTAAACGTACGAATAATTTTTTTCTACCACGGATGTTTGTTTTTTCTCAAAAACAAAAACCAAATCACATTACTATAATTTTTTTTCGTAATCCATTAATTCTCTTTCGCAGAAGGCACAATCATTTTGAGCGTTATGGAAGTTTCTATCGAATAAATTGCAACCTTTTTTATTTATTTAAACAATTGCAGACTGTGTCGAATATTCCAATACAATCGCAGTTACCCAACGGATATTTGGATAGTTATGGAGAGAACGTTTGTCTGTCAATCATCCTAGCCCGTCAAGGTGGCTTGAACAGCTCTTTAATCAAAGATTGTGTAACGTCTTATAAAATAGGGAAATACGCAACGATTTTTGTCGATTATGCGAAACAATGTTTTTTTGTAAAGCAAACAGTTTAAAATTAAATTAGTTATGAGGAATATTGTTTCCTTTTTTATTATATTGTTATACCGACATTGCTCGACTACAATCAGTATTTGTCTTTATAAATTTTATTTTGTAACGTCAAAAGAATTCATACCTTGCGTTAGGAAAAAACGTCAGTTAAAATTAAAATGATTCAGAGAATTGTAAGAATCTATTATTCGTATCAATACATTAGCCTATTCAATTAATCAAAAATTGCATAACGTCTTATAAAACCTAGAAATACGCAATAAATTTTGTCGATTCCCCGAAACAATATGTTTTTGAAAGCAAACAGTTTAAAATTAAATTAGTTATAAGGAATATTATTTCTTTTTTATCATATTATTAAAACATATACGCCGACATTGCTTGACTACAATCAGTATTTGTCTTTATACATTTTATTTTGTAACGTCAAAAGAATTCATACTTTGCGTTAGGAAAAAACGTCAGTTAAAATTAAAATGATTCAGAGAATTGTAAGAATCTATTATTCGTATCAATACATTAGCCTATTCAATTAATCAAAAATTGCATAACGTCTTATAAAACCTAGAAATACGCAATAAATTTTGTCGATTCCCGAAACAATATGTTTTTGAAAGCAAACAGTTTAAAATTAAATTAGTTATAAGGAATATTATTTCTTTTTATCATATTATTAAAACATATCACCGACATTGCTTGACTACAATCAGTATTTGTCTTTATACATTTTATTTTGTAACGTCAAAAGAATTCATACTTTGCGTTAGGAAAAAACGTCAGTTAAAATTAAAATGATTCAGAGAATTGTAAGAATCTATTATTCGTATCAATACATTAGCCTATTCAATTAATCAAAAATTGCTTAACGTCTTATAAAACCTAGAAATACGAAATAAATTTTGTCGATTACACGAAACAATATGTTTTTGAAAGCAAACAGTTTAAAATTAAATTAGTTATAAGGAATATTATTTCTTTTTTATCATATTATTAAAACGTATACGCCGACATTGCTCGACTACAATCAGTATTTGTCTTCATAAAATTGTATTTGGAAAAAAAAAATGCCAGTTAAGATTCAAATTATTCTGAAAATTTTAAGAATATATTATTCATATCAATATATTAGTGTATTCAATATATTATACTTTTAATCTTCAACTAATAAATTATAATTATATCATTTCTTCATTACAAATATATGTTTTTTTTATTTGGCGCAATATTTTAAAAATTACCAAATTGTGCGAAACAATGTTTTTTTTTTTTAAATCAAACAGTTTATAATTAAATTAGTTATGAGGAATATCGTTTCATTTTTTACGCCATCATTGCTCGACTACAATCAGTATTTGTCTTTATAAATTTTATTTATAAGTTGTGTTTGGAAAAATTTCAGTTAAGATTAAAATTAGGATTCAGAAAATTGTAAGAATTTATTATTCGTATCAATATATTAGTGTTTTCAATGAATCGAAGATTACATAACGTCTTATAAAAAAGTCATCTTAGTTGTGTTTTTAAAAAATGTCAGTTAAGATTAAAAAAAAGAATCGATTAAGAAATTATAAGAATCTATTTTTCGTATCAATATATCAGCATATTCAACATTTTATGCTTTTAATCTCCAAGCAGAGTTTTGTCGATTACGCGAAACAATGTTTTTTTAGAAAGAAAACAGTTTAAAATTAAATTACTTATAAGGAATATTGTTTCCTTTTTATCATATTGTTATGCCGACATTGCTCGACTACAATCAGTATTTGTCTTAAAAAATTTTATTTTCCAAATTGAGTATGGAAAATATGCCAGTTAAGATTAAATGATTCAGAAACTTGTAAGAATCTATTTTTCGTATCAATATATTATACTTTTAATTTCCAAGCAATAAAGCATAATTATAACATTTGTTCATTACAAATATATGCTTTTTATTTGATGTAATATTTTAAAAATTACCAAATTGTCGAAATTTTATATAGCATTTTTTTTATAGCAAGATTGCACAACTTTTTATAAAACAGGGAAATACGCAATGATTTTTGTCGATTACGTGAAGCAATGTTTTTTTTTAAAGCAAACAGTTTAAAATTAAATTAATTATAAGGGATATTGTTTCCTTTTTATCACATTGTTATGCTGACATTGCTCGAGTACAATCAGTTTTATTTTGCAAGTTGTGTTTGGAAAAAAAATGTCAGTTAAGATTAAAATGATTCCGAAAATTTGTAAGAATATATTAATACGTATCAATATATTACCGTATTCAATTAATCAAAAATCGACTAAGGTGTTATAAAACCTAGAAATACGCAATGATTTTTGTCGACTAAGCAGATCAATGTTTTTCGAATGCAAACAGTTTAAAATTTAATTAGTTATAAGTAATATTGTTTCCTTTTTACAATATTGTTAAAACACATACGCCGACATTGCTCGACTACAATCAGTAATTGTTTTTATAAATTTTATTTTGTAAGTTGTGTTTGAAAAAAAAATGTCAGTTAAAGTTAAAATTAAGATTCAGAAAATTGTAAGAATTATTCGTATCAATATATTAGCGTACTCAATATATTATACTTTTAATCTTCAAGCAATAAAATATAATTATATCATTTGTTTATTTCAGATATGTGCTTTTTTCAATTTGGCGCAATATTTAAAAAATTCAAATTGTCGAATTTTTATATAGTATTTTTTTATAGCAAGATAGCATAACTTTTTATAAAACCGGGAAATACGCAATGATTTTTGTAGATTATGCGAAACAATGTTTTTTTGAAAGCAAACAGTTTAAAATTAAATTAGTTATAAAAAATATTGTTTCCTTTTTATCATATTATTATGCTGACATTACTCGACTACAATTAGTATTTGTCTTTATAAATTTTATTTTGTAAGTTATGTTTGGAAAAAAATGTCAGCTAAAATTAAAATGATTCTGAAAATTGTAAGAATCTATTTTTCGTACCAATTTATTAGCGTATTAAATATATTATACGTTTAATCTGCAAGCAATAAAGCATAATTATATTATTTGTTCATAACAAATCTATGCTTTTTTATTTAGCGCAATATTTTAAAAATTACTAAATTGTAGAATTCCTATCTAGTATTTTTTATAGCAATATTGCATAACGTCTTATAAAACCGGGAAATACGCAGTGACTTTGGTCGATTACGCGAAACAATGTTTTTTTTTAAAGCAAACAGTTGAAAATTAAATTAGTTATAAGGAATATTGTTTCCTTTTTATCATATTGTTAGAACATATACTTCGACATTGCTCTACTACAATCAGTATTGTTTTATAAATTTTATTTTGCAAGTTGTGTTTGGAAAATGTCATTTAAGATCAAAATGATTCAGAAAATGTAAGAATTTATTATTCGTATCAATATATCAGCGTATTCAATTTGTTATACTTTTTATCTCGAAGCAATAAAGCATAATTATATCTTTAGTTCATCACAAATATGCTTTTTTGCAAATAAAATGCAATATTATGAAAAAATGCTTTTTTATTTGGTGTAGTATTTTAAAACAATTACCAAATTGTCGAATATTTTTATAGCATTGTTTGACTTCAAATAAATTGTACAAATTAAGCAATGGCATATCTAATAATAAATACTATATTTGACAAATTTTATTAATATTAATTAACTTTTTAAACCTTAATTAAATTTCTTTTTTTCACTTTTTATTTCTTGGGAAAAGATTATATTTATACTTTTACTAAATAATACCTGTAATTTGTAATTACAATTGCTTAGTAAACCGTTAATATTTTTTTTTGCAATTACTATTATTTGATTTTTTTTTTTATTTTTTATTTTTTATTATTTCTTATATAAAGTGTTCCTTAATTCTATACACGAAAATTTAGATAACGTACTAATTTGTTAAAAATTTGCAAGGTGAGTTTTTACCGTTTTTCATAGTATATAAGAGAGAAAATAAATAATAATAAATAATTCTTGTGCATCAAGTTTTATGCAAAAAAAATTTTAAGAAACTTTTCAAAGATAACGTTTAAAAAAATTGTTCGAATATAAAAATTAAAATATTTAAAAGTATTAAAAATTAAAAAATCGTGAAATTTTCGAAAAAAATTTTAACTTAAAAGAATATTTTTACTTAAGTGCTTTGTACCCCGTGTAACTTAATTAAAAAGTAATTTAATTAAAATAATTTTTTTATATTAATTATACGTAACTTTGAATAGATATACGGATTAAAGGCAAGCCTTATGTAGCATGTCTTAGAGAAGATCCTATTATAACACAGCATTTCTACAACAAATATTAAAAATTGATGAGATCTTCATACAGTAAAGGAAGAATTTTTAACAACAAATTGCTTCTATTGCTATTAGGTGCTATAGTGCTGAATTTCGCTATTGTTTCTATTGCTATAGTGATGGAATTGGAATAGCAATTTGTCATTGCTATTTGAAACCCATTTACATAACAAAAATACTTAAAAAATCCAGGAATGTGTTATCCTCAAACTGCTTTAAACTAATATTAAAAACATTATTATTATTTAACTGGGTGTTTTTAGTTGTTCTTGTTATTGACCACTATTTTTTTGGTTTGTTTGTCATCGAGAGGCAATGTCAGCCGGAAGAAAAAAAATTCCTTCTTAAAGCGCATTTAATAATATAGTAAGTATAACAGACATATGTCTGCAAGACCTATTCTATGACAATTTGTGAAAAAAAAAGGCTCACTTAACTAATGGCTTGAATAGATATACAGATTAGAGGCAAACCTTACATAGCATGCCTTAGAGAAAATCCTATTATAACACAGCATTTAATAATCAGCAATAAATTTAAGAAGCCTTTTTTTTTACTGTATTTTCGCATATCCTCCAACTTTGTCTCTATAACACGAATTCCACCACCACAATTTCATTCTAACAACGATTAAAAAAAAAAAAAAAATTAGGAATTGGAATTTCTCCTATTCAGGAGAAAAATCAGATTAGAATTAATTTCAGTCCTATTCAGGAATTGGACAAAAATCGCTCTATAACGCTGCATTCGTACGACTATTTCAAGTTTGGAAAACCCATATAACAGAACTATAGCTTTTAAGAGCATTTCCCAAAATATGTCTCTTAGCTAACTTGAATGATTTTCCTTTGAGTCATATTCGATATGAATAACGGTTTTTGGAATGTATTAGAAATTTAGATACCCCTTACGAGTATCAAATATATTTTAAGTCTTTCAGTTTTTATCTGCTGTAATATTTCGAGTATATATTATTGTTAAACTTTTTATGAAAATAACTTTTTTATGAATTAATTTTTAGCCTTTATCCAATGTATTCCGGAAGTAACAAAAATAATTTTTGATAACATTTCCTCACTTAACTATCCTCTGGCCTTTGTTGCCACAGGTTTCAGATTCGAATCCTGGCATGGGTGTTCGTTAGTTGTTCGGAATCCACTTTAAATTGTAGATCCCGATCTGTTTAGCCCTCGTGTGGATGAAATGATAGTAGAGTGACAAACCAAATCAAATCTCTTAACTATCAAAACAAATTATAAAATGTTATGGTTACAAGTAGTAAAGACTAGTAAAATAGTATTGAATATTATTATGATAATTTTTTAAATTATTGTATTTCTTTGAGTCGAAAAATATTAATAGTATAACAGTTTATAATCTTAGTTTTTTTTTTTTTTTTTTTTTTTTTTTTTTTTTTTTTTTTTTTGCAATGTCGTACAATTTCTATTTGTTTTAATTTATAGATTCATAAAAAAACATTAAAGGATCAGTAAAACTTGATACTTGTTAAATTTCGTTCTAAATAACATGAACTTAATTAAAGATATTTAAATTCTTCTAAACCGTTAAGCATAAGATATTTTCCCAAAGAATCTAACTTTATATCGTATTAAGCATAAATAAATGGAATAAAATAAAGAACATTATAAAATCGGATTTTGAGAATTTAACTTTCATATCGACCATCAAAATCGTCAAATATTTTTTAAATTATGATATTTTTCTTTATTTTTGAGAAATTTAATCTATTAAAAGTAATTAGAAATGGCTGATCATTGATATTCTTAATACAGAATGAAATTTTCGGAGAAGAAAAACTGAATGTATTAAATGAGATTAAATCTCATTGATAAATTTAAAAACAATTATGTTTCTTCTAAAAGATTATCAAATTAGGAAAAAAATGTAATAATCAAAAGCAATTTTTTTAAAACAACATGTGTAAAATACCCAAAAGTTCCTTTTTTAACCGCTTCTTTTTTAAATATTTAATTGAGATTTATTTGGGGATTTATTTTTACTGTATCTCTTCTTTTTTTTTAACCATGGAGCATTTTTATGTAAGACATAAACGCATATCAGTGTCTTAATAAAAACAATGCTATTGAAATAATTTTATTAAACCAATTTTACAAATCATTTTCTTTGTTGAAATATAATCTGAAAATGATATGATGAAAATGAGTTTCTAAAACATATCCTAGAACATTTACATTTGACTTGCCAATCCATGAACTCACGAAATATCTCTTTACCACTTTTGCAAAAGGGCCATCACTTTGATGTGCCAATGTGGGACTTGATATCAGTTCTGTTTGAATTAAATTCTCTAGAACGGTATATAAGGTTTCACACTATCCTTCTTAAATCCACTAGAGGAATTTTCCAATACATTGATCATCGGCAATTTAATTTGCGCAGAACTTTCAGTTCTGCTCGCTTACAGGGTTTCAAAACTTAACTGACTTAGATCAGAAACTTTATGTACTTGTAGAGTTATTATCATTTAAAAATAAAATATTTCAATAAGGATCAGGAGTTTGAAACTATGTAACGTGTAATATTAAATGCCTAATATGAAATGTTTAATATGAAATGTTAATATGAAATGCTTATTGTAAATTACCATCGATATGGAAACATTTGACAGGAAATATCCTGTATGAATATTTGAATAAGACATGTTAAGGAAGAATATTTTCACAGCACTTTCGGCTCGGCTCGTTTACGGGGTTTCGAAACTGAACTCACTTAGATCAGAAACTTCACCCACTTGTAGAGTTATTATCATGCATCTTAAAATAAAATATTTCAATAAGCATTAGGAGATAGAAACTATGAATTGTTCATGAAATTTTTAATATAAAATGTTAATATGAAATATTTATTGAAAATTACTATCGATATGGAAACGTTTGATAGGAAATATTCTGTATGAATAGCTAAATAAGACATTGTTAAGAAGAACATTTTCGCAGAAATTTCAGCTCGGCTCGCTTATGGGGTTTAAAAATTGACCTCGCTTAAATCAGAAACTTCATTCAGTTGTAGAATTAATAAAATAAAGTTATTTTTAAATAAAGTTCAGTTATTTTTAAATAAAATATTTCAATAAGCATCAGGAGTTTGAAACTATGAAATGTTTATTGAAAATTACTATCCATATGGAAACGCTTGTTAGGAAATATCCTACATGAATATTAGAATAAGGCATGTTAAGAAAAACATTTTCGCAAAACTTTCGGCTTGACTCGCTTACGAGGTTTCCAAACTGAACTCACTCAGATCAGAAACCTCACGCACTTGAAGAATTATTATCATGTGTTTTAAAATAAGAGATTTCATACACATACCATACACATTTATAAACCAAAATATGAATGTCATTACACAAATCCAATTAATTTAGAAAAACTATTTAAGCTAAAAAGAATACTTATAAGAAGGAAAGGAATATAATAAGCATCTTTAAGACCTTCAGATTTAATTTCTGTGAAACCAAAGTTTGGAAGGCAGGTCTATATTACTACTCGTGCAAGCGATTAAGTTTCGCTGACGGCACAAGCTGCAATCACCGCTTTAAAAATCAAGTAGGCTTGGTGGAGATAGTGATAAAATATCTCGCAACGACTGCCAGACTGTTTGGTTGATATCCAAAGGTTTTGGTTTGATATTCAAAGTTCTCCAAGAAAGCGTTATACCTCATAACTTCTTCTTCAGGTTAGAATCCTGGCGGTGGCAGGGATGTCTGCTAGTGGTTCGGATTCCATGCTAAACTGTAGGTCCCTGTCTAATTAGTCCAAAGTGCGCGCAAAAGGATCGTAGAGCGACAAACCAAACCAAATCTTTTATTAATAGCTCAAGACATATAATTGTTTTCTAACATTAGAAATGAAAAAAAGAATATTTTCTATTTTAATGACAGAAGTGAAATGAATAATTTTCATTCATAAATGATAAAAGCAGATTGATTACCAAAACATTATTTTAATATTATTCAACAGAAAAATGATTAACGATAAATATAAATAGTATATGACAGATAGATATAACACCTAATCATAATAGAGGGGTATAATAACACTTAATAAATTGATAATGTTATATTATTGAGGATTTTAAACCAGTGTTATCCCGATAAAACATTTACTGCAGTCCCCTTGTCCCCTTCATGAATTTACCATGAATCATATGTAAATATGTCATTGCTGGTATATATTCACATATATATTCATATATGGTATATATTCATGTATGGTATATATTCATTCACTGGTATATATTCATATGTGAATATGTAACAGTGATAACAAGCATCTGGAGTTTGAAACACATAAATTATCTTTACCTTTTTAAATAGTTTTAATATGAAATGTTTATTGAAAATTACTGTTGGTATGGTACCGTTTGATAAGAAATATCCTATATGAATATTTGAATAAGACCTAAACTTTTACAGTATTATAAATTTTGAGAGAAACTTGTTTGTTTTGAATTTCGTAAAAGCCAAAGTTGATTTATATTGATTGTATATTAAAATGTACTCAATACTTCTGATTATTTCAGAAAAATTAAGATATTTTTTTCAAATGATTTCATTTAATTAAATAGATGTACGGTCATTTTAAAATAGCTTAACTGTTATATCTATATTTTTGTAGTTATCATTCCAAAATTTTCTTTTTATTAAATAAAAAAAATTATTAATAATCTTACCTTGCTTTTGGAAAAATTAAAAAAAAATATTGTAGTGATATCAACTAAATTTATTTATTTAAATAATTGTATATCAAATAACTTATTTAATCATCATAGTTTCCTAATTAAATTGCATAATACAGATTATATTAATTACGTAGATTCATCACTTGTGATAGATTTAATATTGTTAAAGAATTCAAACCATTGTATTATATTGATTATTGATGATAATATTTATTATATTACTTATCAGATAATAATATTGCTCATAATAATAATTACTTAACAAATTATTTTATTACGTTAATTTTTTTAAATATTGAATGAAACTTTTCATACAAAAATATTTTGCTAATTAATTAAATAATCATAAAGTTATTTGTTTGTTGCATAATGTTTGAAAATCGATTTTTTTTTTAAGATAAGCTTTGTGCCTATCGGTAACGATTATAAGAAAAGTTGAACTTTTTGAATACTTTTTTAGATTAGAAATTTTATAAGAAAAAAATTGTACTAAAAATTAAGATATAAAAGTATATATGATTTATCATCTTTTACATAAATATTGATGTAGAGAATACGTCATTTAGTTAGGGAAAAAATGAATTTCGAAAATTGGAATAAAATTATTCTAATTTGATTATTAAAAACTATTGAATACGATTATTCGAAAATTCGAATAAAATTTTCTGAATCTTTGAACTTTTCGCTGTAAAAATTCTAGTAAATGTAGCTACTTTATATTTAATGAAATATTTGTTTTAAACAAGTTATCATTCTCACAAAGAAGGGAAAAAAAAAAAAGATTGTTTAATAACGTGTCCAGAAAGAAAACGTGAATATTTTTTTAAAATTTTGAATCACTTTTTTATCATTTCATTTGATTAAAAATAAAATTATTAAGAAAACATAAAATAACATCATATAATGCAAATAACAATTCTTATTGAATTGAAGATTATTACTGAAAGAATAATGATTTAAAAGCATAACAAAATATTTTTTAAAATTGTTCTAAAGAAAGCAAGAATATTAATAACATCTCACCATTTTTCTACATTATTTACCTTCTTTTCGTTTGACACAAATATCGGAAGAAGTTAAACTGACATATCAGTCTTATGATTATCGCTATCGTTTGCTTTTTGACGTCATGCACGGCTAACTCTCTTTTATTTATTTTTTTTTATTTAAAAACTTTTTTTGGCAACAGGGACGTTAGTATCAGCTTATCGTACTAAGTATAATTCGAATATATCATGTACAGTTATGGCGATCATGCATATTTATTTAAGAAAGAATTTTAAATTATACTATTATGTCCATTACATCTAATTTGTCTTCAAACGATTATTTTGTGAATTGAATTTCTAAACTATAAAGATGATAAATGAACTTTAAATTTTATCATTTCAGATCACTCGTTGGCAATGGTATATGGCAATTTTAAAAGTTCGTTATTGTTAAACTGAATGAAAACTTTGAATTAATAAATTGTTACTTAAAATTGTTGTAGTTAATTTTTAGATTTTATTAGAAATTCTTCAGTTTTAGTAGAATAATTTTTTAAATGATACAATACCTGTTTCGTCTTTCAAATTTCTCCTCCCCCATTAATATATATATATTCTGTAACCATATTTGTAGTAAGTAAGCGTTTGAAATTCAATTGCAATTTCAAATAGTTGAAAAACTCTTCCTCAAATTTAGAAGAATTGTTGAATCTTGTACAATATTATATACAATACAATTAAAATATTACCGAATATAATAATTAAGAATGAAATATTAAAAAATTATTATTATACATCAATATTAAAAAATATTAAAAAGTGGAATATTATTATATTAAATGGAATATTATTATATTAAATGGAATATTAAAAATATTATTATTCGTCAATAAAGAATATTAAAAAATGAAATATTTCTAATTAAGTAATGAAGGAAATATTATTATATGGAAATGGAATATTAAAAGATTATTATTATGGAATATTAAAGAAGATTAAAAAATGGAATATTATTAACTAAATGATAAATGGAATATTGGTATATTATAGAATATTAAATCTATTGAAGAATATTAAATCATTAATTAATTGTAATTAAATCAATTTTAATGTTAAAGAATATTCAAACAAAATAATTAAATTACAGTTAATTAATGATATATTTAAGGACATTTTACCATAATGGACAATTTTTTTATTTGTTGGTCACTTTACCTTCGAAATAGTAATTATGTTCGAATAACCATGTTAAGCTCAATTATTTCTTTCAAGTATCTTTGATACCGTAGAAATTAATTAAACAACTTGAACTCAAAATCATTACGAATATTCAAAAACGCTAACTTTAAGAAATGCGTATCTTTAATAATAAAAACTTTTAGATTTTTAGAAACATTCAATAAAATTATTGAAGAACAAAAATTCTGGTTAAATTAGAGTAATATTTTAAAATAAATTAATCTAAATACTGGTAATTCACATTGATAGTTGAAAATATTCGTTTAAAAAATATTTACTTAAATTTCTAAAAAAAAGAAAAGGATTATATATAATAATTTTTAAAAATTATTTATAAACATACAAAAAGTAATCATTCCAATTTTTCAATAAAATTAATAACAATTTATTCATATGTTTATTTTATTAATTAAATATAAAATTTTTAAAAAACGTTGAAATGAATGAAATGATTCCATGTTGTATAATTCATAAATAATTTTTAAAAATATATTATATATATTCCTTTTTAAAGAAATTTAAATAAAGAATTTTTTAAAACAATATTTCCAACTGTTAGTGAGAATTACCAGTATTAAGATTAATTTATTTTAATGAATTTTGAGCTTCTTAAATGGATATTATTATTTAAAACAATTTTACTTTTACTTTGACATAAAAAATAAAATAAAATAAAAATGTCTGATTTTAAATAATTTTTGGTTAATTAAATTTCAAGGACGAAGTTTAAAAATGAACAAATATTTAAACATCAATTTAACTAGATTTAATATAGATGTTAAAATCGTTTAAAACAATTAATTATTTATTTATTTACCATAAAAGCTATTAAAAGTAATTATGTTTATAAACACTTATAATGTTTTAAATTCTTAGAATGATTAAAAACTGTGCTTTTACCTATATATTAAAAATAATTAAATTTAATAACTTTAACAAGATGTAAAAGCATAAAAAAATTAAATATACTGGAAAACTTTTAAGAGTGACCTTGCATGACGATCAACAGAAATCAATTGCATATTTAATAAAAGCATTAAATCCATTTTAAGGTACTAACTAATATAATAATATGTTGTTTTATTTAAAATTTTTAAATACATTATTTATTGATGATTAAAAATTTTTTAACAAATTATCCTTTAGTTTAAAATTTTTTTTATTTTATTTTAATTTATATAAAAAGAGTGTTTATTTGTTTGCATATTCAAAACGATATAAATAATTTTTAGTTGTTTTAAGGGGTTTTGAATTGATTTTATATTATTAATATTATGACCTTCTCCTACAGTTCGTTTTTGTTTGTCAGTACGTTAAAATCCACTGATGTTTTAAATATTTTTGTGTATTAACCTCCTTAAAACAACTGAAAAAATATATTTTTCGCTTGTTTTAAGGAGTTAAATTGTTTTAAGACTTTTTTTCTTTTCTATTTTTCATTTATACTATTTTTAATGTGCATAATATAATAAAAATTCAATTGTATTAAAACAATTAATAAAAATTAGGATATAGTAAGAAATGTATATATATTTTCTTTATTATTTTCATTAGTTATAACGAAATGCGTTAAAAAAGGTTGAATTAAAGTAAAATTGTGATGTTCGACATCTGGGGTTAATCTTTTTTTGATCAACGAATTTTTACCTGGCTTTAAGGAAAAAAACCCCTTTTTTCAATAAATCTCCTATAAAAATATTATTTCTTTTGAGTATGAAATAAAATCAAAAACATTTAGCTATATTAAAAGCAATTAATAAAAATAGTATACATAGTAATAGTACTTATGCCTTTTCTTCCTCGTTTCCATTAATTAGTAATAAAAAATACAGAATAATTCAAATTTCATTATTAAAAACTTGACAATTCGAATGCTAATGCTGTGCATTTTCCATGAGATAACTGCGTCCGACAACAATTATTGTTATTATTTTGATGGCCACAAATGCAATTAATATTATTATACTTTATTGCCTGTATTAGCATCCTAGATGTTACATTTTCTCGTAATTAGAAATTTTACCAGTAAAAGTAAAGAAGATTATTTTTTCACAAATAAAGATAATGGAACTTTGATATCTCGATAAAGATAATGGAGCTTGGATATCAAAATAAAAATAATGGAGCGATGATATCTAGGTAAAGGCAATGGAGATTCAATATCTCGATAAAGATAATGAAGCTCTGATTCAAAATAAAAATAAAGGAGCTTTGATATCCAAATAAAGGTATTGGTCTACCTACTGGCCGAAACATAAGATGCTTTCTTTTTACAGCGTAGGGTTGTTAGCTCCACGCTCATCGTTCTATATTGATATTAGACAGGGACCTACAGTTTAAAGTGGATTCCGAAAGAACTACAAGCCTCCATGGCCTCGAATCCGAAATCTGTGGCCCCGAACGCCAAAGCGATAGTGAAGTTTACTGTTAGATTTCTTTTTTTAATATACTCTGATTATGACAGGGATTTCCGAGCTTTTGGGATTCTTAGCATATATTTTTGAATCTAAAGCACATATGAAATTGCAACAAGCACATTTTGGAGAAAAGTCTCCCCAAATTTTTTTTTTTTAAGGGTTAGATAAAAATAAAAAAAATTTTATGTTCCCAAAAATAACAATCGCATAACTTTGACCAGTTGTGATTAACGAGAATGATGAGTCTTTAATTAACCTACATTTTTACAAATTATGGAATGATATTTGAATATTGGACCACATTTATTTCCTAATCTACGCGATGCTTGATTTCTATCACTATTTTACAAATTTGACCAAATATGATTTACGAGAATGATGAGTCTTTAAATCAACAGATATTTTAATTAATTTTGGAATCATATTGGTCTATTATACACATTTATTTCACAATCCCCGCGATACTTGATTTTAATCACTAATTGGCCAAATATGATTAACGGTTGTGTTGAGTTTTTAATTAGCCTCATTTTTACAAATTCTGGAATCATATTGGACCACATTTATTTCCTAATACAAGCGATGCTCAATTTTTATCTTTGCGACCGCAAAAACTTCAAATAAGAAATCTCAAATGTAAATCAAATTTTCTGAACGTCTTATCACGTATCAATCGAAAATAGAAATAAAATTAAGCAAATTTCACTCCTTACAAGAAAAGTCGCTATTTACTAAAGTACTGCAGTGCTTGGTTTGGAAACCGCTGGCTTCTGAGATTAAAATCTTTATTTGAATCTGTGAATCTATTGCTTTTTTTAAGTTGGCAACGTTATGTCAAAATTATGCAAGCAGAAAAATGTGGGAATGTGGTCTATCTTAGAAGAATCACAGCTTTTATTTATGGTACATAAATTATAAATCATTTATTAGATTTATGAAAGAAACGCAATCGATAAGAATTCAGCTTAAAGATCATTTGTTTTCCTTTTTATTTTCGATACCAACACATGTGACATCTGAAGAAAGTTAATAAATAATATAAGATAAAACATGTTTGGAAAATTAAATCCAATTTTCAGTAATCAAGTTGTCACATTAGCATACATGTATCTTTCTAGAAGATCTAGAAACCAGCTTGCGTGAGCAATGCATATTTCATTTCAGGGGCACGATAGTGGAACGACACTAATATGAGAATTGTTCGAGAGAGAGGATTTACACTTTATGAATACAAAACACTTTAATTGACAAATAAAAATGACTCATATATAATACAAGTAGCTGTTTTAAATTCATCTTGATAACTTTAAGTTTTGGATAGGTTCCGTTTTATACCACAAAGGTCAGTTTTGGACAATGTGCGCTGACATTTCAACGTTTTGAAAAAAATGTCTTTAATTACTGACAATCAAAAATAAATAAAAAATAAATGCTATGCTTTTGAAAATATAGTTAGTAATTAGTAAAACAGTACTTGAAAAAAATAATGAATTTGAATCGCTTAAGATTGATATAAAAATTCAAATAAAGTTCATTAGTGGAAAAATTTATATTAATTAAAATTGTATTAATAGATTAATGATTTTTTCTGTATCTCACTAACTTACATTCTTACATTACATTTACATACATTCTGTCATTATTTCATTACATACTTACATTACATTTAGATAAATTTTACCATTATTTCTTCACCTTTAATCAGCGGCCTGATGGCCAATTGACTGGCATTCAGACCTTTGGTACCACAGGCTTCATGTTCTTATCCTGGCCGGTGGGTTGCATCTTTGTTAGTGATTCGAAATCAATGTTAAATTGTAGGTCCCTGTCGAATTAGCCCAAAGTGTGCACAAAATTACCATAGAGCGACAAACCGAATCACTGTCAATTGCCATACAATCCAATTCAGATCAATATAGTAGTTTAATTATTATAGATGAAATATTTCACTACATTTTCACAATAGAAAATTAAACATTTTGAATTAGTTATTTTCCTTTCTAATTCAATTGATTAACTGCAACTAATAATAATAGTTCAATGCTGATTTTTTAAAGTTTCCTATTTATATATTGTTAATATAAAAATCATCTTAGAGCGACAAACAAAACCGAATCCTGTCAATTGCCATACAATCCATTTCAGATCAATATGGTAGTTTAATTATTACAGATTAAATACTTTACTACATTTTTACAGTAGAAAATTAAACATTAGGAATTAGTTAGTTTTCCTTTCTAATTCAACTGATTAACTACAACTAATAATAATAGTCCAGTATTGACTTTAAAAAATGTCCTATTCATATATTGTTAATATAAAATAAATTGAATAAAAAAAGTTAATATAATATTTAAAGTTGAAATAGATCAAGGAAATGTTTACTTGCCAATGGAAAGTTAAACTACAGGACGATGCCGCTATAGCACAGCTATCTTGGACAAACGGTTATGTCGGCGTCATAAGTTAACCGCATTATTTCGAAGATAGAGATAAACACTACCTATTCAGTTACTAATATAATGTAATTAAAATAATACAAAATGTGTTTGTTGTTGTTTCTTATCCCACTTGGCTGGCCAAGCCCACGAGCCCATATGGACTCATGATTGAAGGGGAAGGAAGCAGCTTCTGTTGTGATGGAGCACCCGTAGGTAGAAGCCTGACTTTTGCTCCGTGACGCTCTTACAGTCATAGAAGACCGGGACCTACGGCTTAAAGTGGATTCCGAACCACTACAAACATCCATGGCACCGCCGGGATTCGAACCCGAAATCTGTGGCACCGAGCGCCAGAGCGCTAGACACTCGGCCA
The DNA here is from genome assembly GCA_021605075.1 of Caerostris darwini. NCBI lineage: Eukaryota > Metazoa > Arthropoda > Arachnida > Araneae > Araneidae > Caerostris > Caerostris darwini. Next base: position 48,692 of record BPLQ01008886.1, read on the forward strand.
TTCAGGTCCCAAATTTGCCAACGGCACGCAGTGTTCCCAGGTGGTCACCCACCCAAGTACTGACCGCTCCCAATGATGCTTAACTTCGGTGATCTAACGAGAACCGGTATATTCAGCATGGTACGGCCGTTGGCATACAAAATGTTACAGTTAAAATGAGAATAGTAAAGAATAAAAAAATGATGGAAGAGAAAGTAGAAATACTTATAATAGACCTAAATTTTTACTGGATTTAAATTTTTAATGTTGAACTTCATTTTCCTATTTTTTTCTTACTTCTCAGAATAGTCAATTATGTAAGTTCTACATTCTCTTAAGGACTTAACTTTATAGCATAACTAAAAATGCAGTACTGTAGTAATTTATCTATACAGTACTACTTTAAAGAATAAATAGCTACATTAGTATAGCACATCTTAATGTGCATAAATTAACCTAAACCTTTAAATACATAAACACATAAATTAACTCTTATTTTATGTTTTTGTACTTTTAGTGTGCATAAACATAATGTAAGTACCTTAAGTGTTTTTATTTTGTACCTTTTGCAGTGCAGCTACAAGACATCTTTTCGTGCATACACAGAACTAAATGTATTCGCATATTTACCTATTCTGTTCAGTTTATCCCTAAACATTTTTTTTTCTGTCTAATGCAGCTGGCAAACACTTAGACAGCTTTGTCTTGGATGCCTTAAGGCAAGCGCTGCACAGACGTTACTCACTTTGCATTACCCAAGGGGCGCGTGTAACTTGAATATAAGCCACGGACGCGGAGTAACAATGCCCCCGCAACGCTCTACGATCCTATTAGACCGGGACCTACGGTTTAAAGTGGATTCCGAACCACTACAAACACCCATGACACCGCCGGGACTCGAATCAGAAACCTGTGGTACCGAGCGCCAGAGCGCTAGCCACTAGGCCATTCAGGCCCCTAACCCTAAACATGCAAACATTAAATTACATTTCTGTTATACCTACTGAAAAGTGGATTTTTGTTTTGGGGATGGCATGCATTTATCCACATTATAACCGTGTGCACGTTATTTTGAACCCCATTATGGGAGAATGTATAGTATGAAGTAGTTCTGATTTATATGGAAAAATATTTCAAACGAAAGAGTAATATGATCAATGACTAAACTGTAAAATATAGGTGATAAATTGAGTGCTGAATATCAAAGATAATAACTTGATTCTTATTTTCGCAGACCGTCAGTTACAAGTATGTGCAGGATAATTTCAGCTTATAATTACGTACATATGACTGATATAAAATATAAGCCATTGGATTATTACACAAGGTAGAAATTTCAGTGCTCTAATTGTAACAATTTATCAATTAATTAGAAATTGAAAATTTATTAGAGTTGCAAGCTACGTAGAATTCGTAAGAATTTCATTTTTTTTTTTAAAGAATTCTTCGACATATGAACGATTTGATAAGAACGAGTTAATTAGAGCGCGATTGATGTAATCCAAGAAAGGATTAATGTAAGCGGTGGAAATTTCTGTTTTAATTAAAATGAAATGTCAATTAATCACAGATTAAGAGTTTGTAAGTAAATTACAAGAATCATAAGAATATCAGATAAGAATTAAAAACTCTTTCTTAAGAATTCTGTAAAATATGAACAAATTGAATAAATAAGAGGTAATAATAAGTGTATGATTGTGAATAAATAATGATTGATATAACACTGGAGTCATTAGGTAATTGCAAACGGTGGAAATTTCTGTTTTAATTATAATGATTTGTCAGTTACTTGCTTTGTATGTAAGTTGTATGTATGTAAAACTTTGTATGTAAGTTGCAAGTTTCCTAGAAATCTTAAGAATCTTATCTTTCTTAAAAATTCTTCGACATATGAATCGATTGATATGAACGAGTTAATTACAGCATGATTGATGTAATACAGGAGCCATTAGATTGATATAAACGGTGAAAGTTTCTGGTTTAATTGTAATGATTTGTCAGTTAATCACAGATTAAAACTTTGTAATTAAGTTGCAAGTTTCGTAGAATTCTTAAGAAACTAATGCAAGAATTCAAAGAAACTCTTTCTTACGAATTCTGTAAAATATGAACGAATTGAATAATAAGAGCATGATTGAATAACCAAGCAGGAATAATAAGTGCATGATTACGAATAAATAAAAGCATGTTTGATATAACATTGGAGCAATTAGATAATTGCAAACTGTGTAAATTTTTAATAATTTAATTGTTAAATTATTAAGTTAACAATTTGTAGTAAGTTGTAAATCTCGTAGAATTCTTAAGAATCTCATCTTTCTTAAGAATTCTTCGGCATATGAAAGTGAGTGCAGGATAATTTCAATTTAAAATTTCGTACATATGACTGATATTTTTTTTTCTTTCTAATGCAGCTGACAAACACTTAGACAGCTTGGTCTAGGATGCCTTAAGGCAAGCGCTGCACAGACGTACTCACTTTGCATTACCCAGGGGGTGCGTGTAACTTGAAGATAAGCCACGGATGCGGAGTAACAATTCCCCGCAACGCTCTACGATCTTATTAGACTGGGACCTACACTTTAAAGTGGATTCCGAACCACTACAAGCATCAATGGCACCGTCGGGACTCGAACACGAAACATGTGGTACCGAGCGCCAGAGCGCTAGCCACTCGGCCATTCAGGCCCACATATAACTGATATTAAACTTGAGTCATTGGATTATTACACACGATAGTAGAATTTCAGTGTTTTAATTGTAACGATTTGTCAGTTAATTAGAGTTAACTAGAGTTGCAAATTTAATTGATCAATAAAATTGATTGATTAAATAAGAGGGAATAATAAGTACGAATAAATAAGAGTATGATTGCTATAAACCTGGAGCCATTAGGTTATTGCAAACGGTGAAAATTTCTATGTTTTAATTGTATTGATAAGTTAACAGTTTGAAGTAAGTTATAATTTTCGTGGAATTCTTAAGAATTTCATATTTCTTAAGAATTTTTGTACATCTGAACGAATTAATAAGAACGAGTTAGAGCACGATTGATATAATTCAAGGAAGGAACCATTAGATTAATATAAACGGTAGAAATTTCAGTTTTAATTTAAACGATATGTAAGTTAATCACAGACTAAAATTTTGTAAGTAAGTTGCACGAATCTTAAGAATCTCATGTAAGAATTTAGAAACTCTTTCTTAAGAATTCTGTAAAATATGAACGAATTGAATAATTAGAGCATGATTGAATAATTTAGAGGTGAATAATAAGAGTATGGTTACGAATAAATAACAGCGTGATTTATATAACGCTGTAATTGGTAATTGCAAACGGTGGAAATTTCTGCTTTAATTGCAACGATATGTCGATTAATCACAGTTTAAAATTTTGTAATTAAGTTGAAAGTTTTGTAGAACTCTTAAAGATCTCATGTAAAATTCTAAGGAATCTCTTTCTTAAGAATTCTGTGAAATATGAACGAATTGAATAATAAGAGCATGATTGAATAAATAAAAGGGAATGATAAAAGCATGATTAGGAACAAATAATGATTGATATAACACTGGAGCCATTAGAAGATGCATACGATGAAAATTTCTACGTTTTAATTATATTGATAAGCTAAGATTTTGTAGTAAATTGTAAGTTTCGTAGGAATCTTAAGAATTCTTCATATATGAAACCAAAAAACATGCGTGTTGCCAAATGCTCTCGCATAACTTCTGACAAATCTTCAGAGAGAGCGTAAAGTAAGTAGAGATGGCATATTAAAGCTGCTGCGAAGATTTAATGCTAATTACATGATAATAATGGTGAGTTTAAGACTTTCAAAGCAAAAAAGGCATGAAATAATTCTGAGTGAACAGTTAGTAATTAAAATGGCGATGACTATTATTGTATGTTTGATCAAAGAGTTTATGCTACTATAGTCTATTATGTAGTTGGATTCATAAAATGATTAATTTCCTTATTTTTTATACCATTATAATTATACAAGAACAGTGTTTGAAGGTATTTATTTTAACATTTACATGTATATAAATATTGAGTATGTCTAAAATATATATTTATATATTTTTTTTATAAAGTATGCTTTTAAATATTATATTAGCGAAAAAATGTAATAGAAAGTTAAACATGTGATTGGTCAATAATTCATCGTTGAATCCTGCATTGTTTTTGATAATTCGAGCGCATTTTTAGTAAAAAAAAAAAGGGACATTATCAGAACTTCAATGTTTTAATATTCTTCTTTTTTAATTAAACGATTCAATTTTATTATTATTCTTTTATATATAAAGAATTTAATACAAAGAGTTAATTCTCTGTTTGTAAGTTCTTAAATTTTTATCTCTTACTTTGATATCGATTTTTATAATTTCGAATTACCAATGATAAAAGTTTAATTAACATTACAATTTTGATAAAAACACTGGCTATTTCGTACTTTTTGATAGCCGATGATGCGTTTCTATGTTAAGATGTTTCCTGTAAGTAGCAGCAAATTAGCATTCAACAATATACATTATAGGTGAACAATATACTAATCTATGTTGAACACACTCGTCTATTATGTATAGCATTCTAGGCTCTAGAATGTTGTACATAACAGACGAGTTCAAATAGCCAGATGAGTAATTCTAGAAGAGTTAGATGGAACAGACGAGTTAATCTAGAAGATTTAGATAGAACAGACGAGCTACTCTAGTACTTACTAGAATCTAGACTGACTTATGATTGATTTGTATAGTTTAAAATGTTAGTGCTTTCTCAGATTCAAATGCTTTTTAAGAAAGATGATAATAGCAATCGACTTTGCTAAAAAAGTACTAATTTTTCAATAGCTTCATTGGGAAAATGACTTTATATATTTCATATGGTTTTTAGCAGAAACTACAGATTTATATATTCACAGATTCATAATTTTACAAATAGATATGGCCATCATCGTATGTTTCGGAAAACTAAATCATTATTAATTTTTTGAAATTTTTTTTCCTTCTTCAACATCTAAATGCATATTAGGGGAAAATATCCCTAAAATGTACATATATTTTTATACATACATTTCAAAACTTTTGAATTTATTTATTTAAGGGTATTTTCCCATTCTTTGTGAAACAGGTACAAAAGAAATTTGAAACCATGTGTCGTTATTGATCAGTACATTATCACAGTGAATGTCTTGCAAAGATTACAAGGCTGTGTTTGCCTTGGTTGTATAATAATAAGTTTTAACACCAAATCAGTATTTGTTTATTGCTATCAGTATTTGTTTATTGCTATCAGTATTTGTATTAGTATCAGTATTTGTTTATACATAACAATATACCATAGTGTATATTTTTGTAAACAATTTTAGTGCCAAGCTGGTGAGATTCGCTCCAGGTGTTTCCCTGTCTGGTATAATTAATACAATTTTATTGGGAAAGAGTTTTTCAATTGAATACATTGCTATTATTCTGAATTATATGACCTTTTTATTATTATCTATTGTTATAAATGACTTCAACTTTTTGAACATCTATACTGATTTACTATTTATTTTTTGAAAAATTGATATGTTGTAGATAACTTATAGTGGTTGCACTCAAAAGTAGAAACTGATTTTTGAGAGCATAAAAGCAACGAGCGAATGGATCAAATGGTTTTTATCTATCGGTATTTTTGATATCCAGGGCTTAAGATGTTTGTTTGCAAATATGTATCCATTCTAGGCTTGTGTATTTTAATGCATTGATGGTTGTTGCACACACACACACACAAAAACCATTGGCGTCAGTTGCTGAAAAAGAAATTCGTGAATCATTTAACATATATTTCTTTTCTTTATCTAGTAAATTGTATGTAGTATAAATTAATTTGGTATGAAATTTATAATATTATAAAATAGTAAATAAAGCATTTAATACATAAAATTAAATTAATTTTCTAATTTTTAAATCTATTAATTTAATTATTCAAATAAGTTTAATAATTTGCTCTATTTTAGTTGTAAATAAGCTGAGAGTAAGTGAGCCAAATGGTTTTTATCCATAGATATTTTTGATATATACGCCAAAAAATGTTTGTTCTCAAATACTTGTGCATTCTTGGCTTGTGCATTTTAATGTATTATTTAGCATTAATCGACTAAATATTATAGAAATATAAAAAAAATGGTACTAAATATTATAGAAATATAAAAAAATGGTACTAAATATTATAGAAATATAAAAAATGGTACTAAATATTACAGAAATATAAAAAATAGTACTAAATATTACGGAAATATAAAAAATGGTATTAAATATTATAGAAATAAAAAAATGACCCAAACAGGTATTCTGTATTCAGGCTTGGGTTTTATTGACCAAATTTCTGATCTTCTAGTTCGCTATAAGTTAGAAATAACTTAATGGCGAATTTTTATAATACATAAATGTTATTTTTTTTAATAAAAATAAAGCTTTATTATAAATCATATTTGTATTCTTTCATCAAAATTTAAAAATTTTATAAAGAAATTACTTTCACATTTTTAAAAAATAAAACCGGCATATATGCCAGTGAGTTGCAGTTGTTTTTTATTTAAATATTAGAATATAATCTCTGACATACATAGGGTCAGTATTTTTAGGATTTAACCATATAATACCTTAACGAGAATGTTGCAATTGTGTTAACCATTGATAAATGTTTTGCAGTTGTGATGTTCATTTAATTTACTTTTTTTGTGTCGATCATGAATTATCATCGTATCAGGATGAATAACTGAGTTCACTGAAACAATTCACGAGAATTGGAAACTTTGACACTTTGAATCAGTCTCTGTTTACATGAACTGTTTCCGTGTATTCAGTTATAAATAACTCCCCTTTACGGAAATTTATAACCCGTTATTTACAACTTATATGAAATGCACTTATATGACAAATCAAACTGATTAATAATATATATCGAAATATTATCGGATATATCGGAGTCAATATATATATGTATATATATATATATATATATATATATATTGCCAGAAGGAATCTTTGCATATGAAAATCTTTATAAACACTTAAGCGACTT
>BPLQ01008889.1:0-28862 GCA_021605075.1 Caerostris darwini
ATTTGCAGACACTGTAAATTTTTAAATAAATTATTTCTATTAAATTATTACAACATTTTAATAAATGAGTTATTTCATAAAAATAGGGCTACGAAGAAGTGTGTATTTGCATATCTAATGTGAGATTTGTTTTCTGTTACTGATTATTAGTTTGAAAATTGGAATAGCTTATTATTTTAAATATTTGTATAAATAATAAATCATTTACTTGCGCGCTTTTAATTTTGAAATAAAAATTAATTGGTTGATGCATATGTAATAGGTTTATGAATAAAATCTTAATATTTATATATATTTGTATTACTTTTATTTTAAAATACATAAAAAAGTATAGAGAAATATTTTTAGGTATTATATAAGAATATTATCATGTTTAAACAAATATATTAAAATCATATTTTAAAATATATAAAAATTAATAATATAAATTTGTTTATATATTTTAAAATATATAAACTAATATATTAAATATTGTTAAGTATAAACAAATATATATACAAATATATTTATGTGTAAATATAAAAAATATTTTTCGGCAACAATTAAAAGAAAAAAAAATTAAATAACAACTATTTCTTCAACCACTTGTGAGCTTCTGTTCAGCAAGTGTCACATGTTAAATTAAATTAATATTAAGCATCAATTTTATACTTATTTATCTTATTATATTATTTATTTTTACTACACAGTATTTATTTTTACTATATAATGTTTATTTTCATTGTATATTATTATTTTTATTATATAATTTTCTATTGTATAAAATGAAAAAATTTAAATAATTGTCCGTTATTTTTTTTTCTTGTATGTGTGTGGCTTGTGGCTAAATTACATTCAATAAAGGCAGCTAGTACACTTCACAAGTATGTGAATAATGGCTAGACAGCTTATCTAAACACAAATGTTAGATACTTAGCAAATGATACCAAAAGGAGAATGATGCAAACCTTCCCATGCTATTTTTTTACGATTCTCAATCAAGATGTAGATGCAAAATGGCAAAAATTAGTTCTATGTAGGAAACATTCTTACCGGGATTAACCTCGAATAACGTAAAATCTGCTAGAGGAGGGTCGGGCGGTATCGAACAAGAGCTATTTTAAAGTTTATACAAGTTGTGACACTTGCTGTATTAAAAAAAGAAATTCAGGCCACGCCATATTTTGACAAGCGGTTGCATTGTTGCCATGAGACATACTTTTTTATAATGATTTGAATGAACGAAAATAGCTTCTGGTTGTCATAGTTTTCCGAAAAGTATGTTTAAGTAGTTTTTTAGTTTATTACTGAACATAAAATTAAATGTCCTTGAACCTGTAGGCCTTAAATTTAGTTCAGCCTATTAATAGATCTGTAGTAACTGATTTTTCGTTCCATGATGTACGAATTGTATCGGATGAACATATTGCGAGTTGTATTCGACAAAATTTAAGGTTGATAAGAATTGTATTTTAATGGAACTTTTTCCTACCGGAAACCAAAATTGGCAAATTTTGTGAAAGATGGGAGAAAAAGAATTTGAAAAAAGTTGTAAAAATGGTTCAAATGAAGGTAATGATCATTAGATATCCAAGTGAAATATGCCCCCGCAAACGTGTACTAGACGATAGAATAAAAGATTTACCGATAAAGCAAACTTTGGGAAATTTTAAGATTTGGCCAAACATATTTAATGATGAATAGGAACTGGTGTTGAAAAATCACATTAAGAACTCAGAAGATCAACTCATACTCATTTGTAAACAGAGTTTTGAAATTATTAAGGTGCATAGCAATTGAATATAATACCCTTTTAATAAAAGAAAATACCGGAAAAGACTTTTATTACGATTTTTTGAAAAGACATACTAATATGAGATTAAGGATTGTTGAAACTATAAACTTGCAGAAAGCAAAAGATTTCACTTGATATATATATATAATATATGTTTTTAAATTAAGTACAGCATCTAGTTAAAATAAATAATTAAAATTAAATAATTGAGTAATTATTAATTAATTTTATGGGTAACCTATATATCGGCCCAGGTTATTATTATTATATTAAATTATTTATTAATTAATTTATTACTATTCTTGCATGGTAAAAAGGAGAGTAGTAACTATAGTGCTGTTCAAAACGAAACACTGCTAATTTAAAGAACAATACACTGTATTAATTATTAACTCAGATTTTTTTCTTAATTTAAATTAGATATTTATAAAATAATCTAATAATAATTAAAAATAAAACATATTACATATATTATATTATATTATAAGACTACATATAACATATTATATAGTATATTATACATAAATATTATATTATATTTAATTTTAAGTAGATATTTATAAAATAAATATATATTATTAAATTTTTTAGGAATTATATGCATATCTACATGTTTGCTTCATTTATTAAGTTAATTGAATTACATTTCCTGCTCATAAGGCTTCGAACGAAAGTAATTAATCTATTTTATTTCTAAAAAATGTAGAAAAACATTTTTTAACAATGTTTCATTTGTGTAAATTATTTCAAAGCAATGGGATTACAATTTATCATACAGATTTGTCAGTTAATGAGGTTATTTAAAATTTATAATAGCTCCGTAAGTCATTTTTATAAATGTGAAACAAATTATTTTTCTGAACTCGTGATGGAACGAAGGGAAAATGTTATTCTCAACAAAAATATCATTTTTCATTTTTCCTTCTCATTTTAAGTTTCGAAACACAAGGATTAAGACTTAATCTTTGTACACGAAATTTTCCGTACTGCTGCCAACTACAGTAGACTGAAGTAGTCTTTATTTTGAATAGCTCTTAAATATCATATTATAACTAAGTAGGCTATTTAATTTTCCGGAAAAATATAATCATGTAATTAACTTTTTTAAGGAAGATAAACGTTTTCCTTTCGCTAATTTATCACTTTGAAGTGGATTATTTCTTAAATTTTGTATGATTGTTAGAGCGAGAGGCATTTGAAGTTTAATTTAACTAAACATCCAACGCTTCAAATTAATTTTAATCATATATTACAATTTTTATGTCGTTATTCATGACATAGATTTAAAAATTTTGCTTTTCGCTTCATTGCTCTAGAAAATTATTTGATGCACTGCTTGATATACGTAGAATTGGATCTGATTTCTTTTATAATAGCAACGGTATTACTATCAGTAAACAAGAAATTATTAATTAAAAATGTTAAATTCAAATGAAAATATTCTTTAAAAAGAAAATGGTAAATACTTACAAGTGCAATCGATATTTGCATTTAAATTAATTTTAATATTAATTTAATTAGTTACTTAATTTCATTTTTGAAATTCTTTTATTTTGTATTTATTATTCATTTAATATGAGTACCTTTTCATCATTTTTAATTAAAATACTTTCATTTGTTTCAGTTCATTATAATTTAATTTTAAAAAATGACGTGCGAATATGATACAATTTTGATTTATTTATTAATACTTCTTTTTACAAATTTTCATAAATTTTCATTCATTTATTCATTGTCATTGACTTAATTAATAATTTTGTTTAATAATTTGTTTACTGAAAAATTAAACACTCTCTAATATGCTTTTTTCTTAAAATTATTTTATAATTAATTAATTAATTATTTTCGACAAAAAAATATTAATTAAGACAATTAGTTTTATTGCGGTATTAATCGAAAATTTAAAAGAGTGCATAAGATTTTAAAATAAAAATAGGAGATAAGAAATAAAAAATACGTAATAATAAAGGAATAAATCGGAGAATTTTAACACATAATATCTAAGAAGGCGTCATCGAAATAATGCATTTAAAATCGTTTTTAACACTAATTTTCAAAAAAAAGAAAATGCAAATATCGCTTTCTCTAACCGTAACCTTTTACACTTCTGAACATTTCGTCGAATACGATAATTTCAAATACAAATAATCCCAAATTGAGTATTATCTCATGACCCAAAATAACATTTATTTTTCATATTAAATTATACAATAAATCTTCAATAATTAATGTTATTATTACTCTCTACTGTACTTAAGTTGATGCTGCTTATGTAACTATTATATAATTGCTTATATATTTATTCTTCCATTTTTGTTTCAAAATGTAACAAGAATTAACTATCATAAAATTACATTGAAATTGACAGGTTTTATTACAAATATCCTGCAGTCAAAACTATTATATAATTTAAAAAGGTCTGGTAATCTCTTCAGACATTATATCACAATTCTGAATCTGCAGAAAACAATTAATAAAACAAAACTAACATCGCCATTAATTCTTAACTATAAATCATAAAGTATTACCTATAAGCATTTTAAAAGTTTCATTTACATTAGCACTGATTCATTTCCGTCAGTTAATACTGCTGAGCAACCGGGAGAAAGTTAAACTCGAAAACGACAAGACCGCTATCAGAGATAACAAAACTTACAAATTTTGCTTTCTGCGACGGTAACCTTTTAAACTTGCAAAAGAGTTGTCGCATACGAGTGTCAAAATGATAAACATTAAGAATTATGTCCCAAAGCGGGAGTGACAGTTTCTGCAGAAAGTTTCAAAATTCAATTTCAGCTTATTCCACCGCACCGTGTTTTATATTTTCCATACTACGGCTAACGGAAGAATCCGTATTCCTCTCAGCCTTTCTAGATTCAACGTTGTTGCATTTAATAAAAGCATATGATTTCTCATTGCTTGAATATAAGGTTTCTTTTAAGGCAATGCAATTTGAATTTTTTTTTCCCGAAACTAATCCTCCTGATAAAATGAATTTAATATGAATGATATAAGAAATAGTTATTTTATTTATGGGCTTGTATTAAAATATTTGAGAAGAATTGAAATTATTTTTATTTTCATACAGCAGACAAATTTTGTTGATATATATACCCATAAAAGGACAGGTTGATTATAATTAAAATCCCAGTTTCAAAATGCTACAAAGAAGAACCACTTGTCACAATGAGATCAAATTTGAACCAAAAATTCTTGAAGAAAGGGGAAAAAAGGCATCCAAAAAGGTTCCAAAGTGTATTAATAGATGGCGCAGTAAGCAGCAAAAAAAAGTGAATTCAGTGATATTTTGAATCGAAATTACAATGTATGTTGGCATGAGTTTGCATGTTTGGCAATATATGTTTGGGATGAGTAACACATTAAGCCAACTTTAGAGTTCAATATGTTTGATTGTTTCCGGTTTCCGTCGGAAAAATGATTTCCAAGTCATTCAACATTGTGACACTGTTAATGGAAAGCCCGACAACCATGCCAAGGATGGAAAAACTCGATCGACGTTTTTTGGAACTTTTTTAATGCCATACCGTTTCCCTCTTTTTCAGGTATCTTCAGTTCAAATTTGAACGCATTGTGACGAATGTTTCTTTTTTTAAAGCATTTTAAAAGTGGGAATTTATTATAATCGCCCTGTACATAAATTTCATGTGATGTACATTTTAAAGTATTTAAGTTTCACAAGTATATTATATGTAGGTTTTTCGATGTATTTAATTTCAAAATTTACATAGTTACATATATTGTTTATTTTTATATGAGATTGCTTAAATCAGAATTTAATAAAAAAAATACGGTGCAAAATTTAAAAAAGATATTATGTAATCCTATTAATATCAAATTTCCAGATTTTTAATTATATTTAATTTTTTGCTATATTGTTTTAATTAATAATATGTAAGATAATTTAAATACTTAAAACATAATTCAAGTATTTAAACATATATTAAATTTTCAAAAAACTACAATATTAAGTTATATTTTGTTTCGAATTATTAAGAGTTTTGAACATTAGTGTTAGTAACCGCATTTCTGATATAAATTTTTGTCTACAATTTTCTTTTTTTTCTTCTTTTTTTTTTACTATTATCAAATATGGACAGTCCCAATACTCTTTAAAATATCGTATTTTTTTTATAATAAATTACTTTAGGAAAATATTACAATTCAAAGATTTCTGTTAATTTTGGATTACTTAATCCTCAAATGTTTGTTAATGGAAACACATAAAATATTATATTATTATATCATATTTATATTGAATCATCAAATTCAATATTAATAATTATGAGTTATTGAGAAATCTATAATAAACCCAATTTGTTAAATAACTTTAAAACTTTCATCAAAAAAAGATGTGATAAAAAAACCTTTTTCAAAATAATATTTAACAAATTATGTGTAAACCTATTTATCATATTATACTAAAGTAATTAAAAATGCTTTTGTAAAATTAGTTACAAAGCGTTATATTATATCCAAATAAGCAATAAATAAAATTACAGAAGATTTACTTTAGCTTTAGATGCAATACTCTAAGGCATTAAAAGAGACATTTCGTAATTTCTTTCCTTTATCATGAAAAGTAAAATGTTGGAACTTTTCTCGGATCTTTTGTGAGTCTGAAAGAACTTCCAGTGAAGGTTGATTTAACGGCAGCAACATATGAGCGGAGACTGAAATGAAGAAAAAAAGAACGAATAAAGAAATGTCTGCAACTTGCTTCCCAAAGGAAATCATAACATGATTGCCATTTAAGAAATCATTTTTTTTCTCCCTACAGTACTACTAGTAATTCAAATCACGCATGAATCAGTTCAAGATTTCTTTTGCCTTACCTTGGACAGATTCATCAATAAAGGATGTACTTTGTTTTTAAATTTTCTATTTCTGTACATCAAGAAATGTGAATTTTTATTTTTTAATGTTTGTCTGTACTTGAAGATCTAACAATACAATCTGGACTTTATAGTGATTTCATTAGTTGCGTGGCTTAGAAGCTTTGTATATATTCATTATATATATATATACATTATATATATGCTAATAAAAAGCTGTTTGTTAATCATATTTTAATTGAAGATAAAATTTTACACGTTCAAATTAAGTATTACATATAAATTGCATCAATTATTATTCTAAACATGAAAGAAATAGATAAAATATGATTTGCAAAATATTTAACATTAGTTTCTGTTAGTTAATAACAAAAATATTCCTTCAATTTCAAAATATTTTTTTTTCTATGATTGCTATACTAATCCACGAAAAAAATATTAAAATTAATAGTATTTTCTAAAGATTATGTGGATTATATAATGATCTTTAAGTATGATTTGTATCAATTTATACATAATTAATTATTTCAATCCGTTAAAATTTAATAAATTTATTATGATATGTATATATTGTATAGTTAAAATTTATCATAATTTTATCCTTATTAATATTTTCATATTCAGAACAATTACTACTACATATGCATTTAAACAATATATAGTAATTAACAATATAAAATAAATAACCACAAATAACCAAAATAACTACGACATATCAATCAATTTTATTATTAAGCAGAAATGTTATTAAGATACCTCTTAGATAAATTTTATAAGATATTTTTTTCTAAAAGTTGATTTTTAATTCAATATTTAAAATACTCCGTTAAAAGCCAAGAGAGTAACAAAGCATTTAAAAGACAGTTTTTCAAATCAAAATAGATAAAAAATTACCATTCTACGAAAATTGAACCCGTAAAGCAAACATGGAATCCGAAAATCTTTTCCGAATCGTTTTAGAATAAAGTTTAGAAAAAAAAAAAAGAAACGTACTTAAACAAAAACAAACATAAAAAAGAAAGAAAATATTTGACAGACTGTAATCCTTCAGTCATTTCTCGCGAAACCTAAGAAGTAAGAAAATGGGGGAAAAAAAGAAAAAAAAAAAGCTTCCCCAGGATTTCTGGGTGAAATTTTTAACATAATTGGAAAACCATCTCAAAATTCTATGGGCATCGCACCAATCCGTGACATTCCCCTTAAAGCCATTCTTTTCCACTGCAAGATCACTCATTTTATTCCGGTAAATGCTCACGAGCCAGTCAGGTGGGGAAAAATCCTATGGGAAAGAGGAAAAAAAGGGACTTCCGTCTCTGTTGGAGCTTGAGAATAGGGATAGGGGTATTTGCTGCAAATCAAGTGATTCATTTATAGGAGTCCGTGCCTTGAATAAAATGCCCGTGATATAATACGATACTGGAGCCTATTGATCAGATTTTGGGACATTCCAAATGTCCGAGCCTCCTTTTTGCCTTTCTCACCTTTGTTACACTTTCTGGTGATTCCATGGATGGTCCATGGCTTTCTTTTTGTAGCTGATTTATTTTTGGATGCAGTCAATTTTCCGGAGAGCTGGGAATGAAACGAACCACACTAACATCGGTGATGGTGCAAATTAATGAATGTCCTGAATAAAGAAAACACATTTTTTGGCAGTTATTATGTTTGGATAGCTTTGTCATTGCTAAAGAGTTGGATATGGTGATAATATATTTATCCTTTATTATTTTTTTTATCTAGATTGCTTCTATAACGACATAAAAATATTTTTCGTTAGAATATGTTTCCTCCTGTAACAATAAATTATTAAAAAATTTTTCAGTTTGAATCTTTAGGAATGCTAAATAGCTCTTTGAAAAAGTTTTCTTGTATCTGCAAAAGAATTTTATAAGAAAAATAATATTTAAAGCAATTTTTAGGGTTAATTTACATATTACTGTTTCATTTAGTATTTGTTTAATTACTATAATTTGTAACAGTCATGTAAATGTAGTAAAATTGGAAGATTTTGTGTTAAGGCACTATGCAACATAGTAGACTAATAATTATGTTTACATCATTCGTTGAATCTAGTAATTACGTAGACAGCATCAGATATATTATTATATATACAGTATTTTGGTTCACTTTCGAACATTTTATAGAAAAATATTTATAGTTATTTTATAAGGGTTCTACGCGCCAAATGTTTGAAGTAGCATCTACTTTTTTTAACAATTTTTATGCTTATTTTTCGAATTTGACTATCGCAATTATTTTGAATTAATGCATTATTCATCACAGTAGTCTATAATTTACATTGGAATCCATTAAAATATTTTAAGTGCAGTAATTCTATTCACTTTTTAGTATATAATAGCAAAAAAAATGCATAGTTATTTTATAAGCCTACATGCTAAACTTCAAAAAAGTAAAATATACATAAAAAAAAATAAAGTACTAGAAAGTAATCTGCACATATTTTAACTTTTTTATGTATTTTTTTTTCTAGAATTTGAATATTGCGATTATTTTGAATTAATGTATTGTTCAACACAATAATCTAACTATCAGTTTGGCATCACTACTCAAGACATTCTAAATGCAGTAATTTAATTCACTTTTTGACATTTGAAAAAAAAAATCTATCAATATAAAACTTCATAAAGTTAAGATTTTGATTTAAAGCAGTATGTGTCACAGTAATTCAGTAAATATTGTGACATCACTATTTAAGGGAATTTAAATTTACAATTTCGCCTCACTTTATAGCATTTGATAGAAAAATATTTATACTTATTATATAATGGGTTTACGAGCTAAACATATGAAGTAGTATCTATATATTGTAACAATTTTATGCATACTTATCCCAGAATTTGAATGTTACAAATTTTGCATTAATGCATTATTCATCACAGTAAGCTAGCAATTGCTTTGAGATCATTATTTGAGATATTTTAAATCCGGTATTTCGGTTCACATTTCAACATTTAATAGGAAATATTTAGCTATTATATAGATCAAAGTGCCTATCGTGTGAAGTAATAACTTTTTAAATTTAACATTAATAGTATTTTAACAATCTTAATCATAATATTCCCCGATCTGAATACTTAAAACTACAGGAATTCAATTTGAAATCTGGTAAGACTCATTGAAAAATTTCTTGTCTATGTTAAATATAGAGAAGTTAAACCTGCATACAGGAGTGTTTTTACTAGGGATGGGATAAATGGAGGTAGGATAGATGTCCCTTATGTTTTTAACGGTTCAGAACCCACGTTAAACTGTAGGTCGCCGTCTTAGTAATCCAAAGTGTGCACAAAACGACAGTAGAACGACAAACAAAATTAAAACATGCGAATCTTAATTATTAACTATAGGAGGATTATAAATGATGACTTCTGTAACAGGTTCATGAGTTTGGACTAGAAAATACTTAAGCATTGGATAGTTACTCAGAAATTACGAACGGATTTAAGAATTTACAAACACACACACACAAAAAAAAAAGGTTTCATTCACTAAAAGTTTATTAGATCAAGTAATAATTTTTTTTAATTCCAATTCCTCTACAATGTACGGAAAATATGTATCAAATAATGGTATGCAATACAAATGTTCCTATAAATATTCAAATATGAAGGACTGTAGTTTTATTCCCAATAGTTAATATTCTGGCATCTCTTATTCAACTGAATCCGGTAACTTGAGAAAAGCACCATCTATCCTTCCGAAACATTTCCTTCACTGAACAGTGACCTTCCATGATAAAGTTGCACCCTAATGGTCGTGGCATTTACTTGGGGGAAATTTATAGCTCGATATGCTATCCAAGTTCAACTCATCTTCATTTTTCATCGTAATTTTACTAAGCTGCCTCAATCGCTTAATTTAAATCCTTCAAACCAATCCTTGCCTCAACCCAAATAGATCATTGGATTTCAGTTAGTTTTACACCTCCGGACAATATCTGAGGATGTATGGGAAGTCGTGGCAGTCGGGGATTTTAAAACACTATTAGTTCTCGAAAGGCTCCGAACTGCTGCCTGCAAGTCATTTTCCGTCGGATAGACGCGAACATGCGGACAGGAGTGTAAATGATGATGACGGAAAGGCGTCATAATTAACAGCCTTTACTTTTAAACTTTACCAAAGATGTCGCGGGCCATCGATGCATTCAGGGCTTCCCGCTGTAATGAGAGGGCCCTTTTGTTGGCCGCTCTGTCCTGACATTATTCATCAGAGCGGGAATGTGTTCAGTTTTCTCCGAACACGCCAGTCTTTTGTTCTGCTATTAACTGTAACCGCCTACCATCAGTTCATTGCTTCCAGGAAATCGATGCAGTATTTCTCAGAAAATCCCCAATTAAGCGTTTTTAAATCTTTTCTGAAGAGATAGAATTCGTAGATTTATGGTATTGGATTTCAGTAACCCTTTTACAGAAAAATATGGAGGAAGACATCTTTTTCAAGGCCATTGTATAACATGCTGTTCAGAAAACTTAAATGAATTATCCGATATTTTAATGATTTTTAATAAATTAAACATTCATTCTATTGAATTTTTTTTAAAAAGAATTAGTATAGAGGATTTATTTTTGACATAAATTGTGCCATTGTAACAAATGATATATTTTTGTTTTAAACTGTTTTTTTAACTTTGATGACTAAATATTCTTCTTAATAATGTTTTATTTATTTATTTTATTTAAAAAAAAAGGCTGATAATGATGAAAAAGCAGTAGCCTATTTTTTGTTCCGACAATTTTATGTTTATGCCAGGGATAGGCACGGTGAAATTCAGTTTGTTTCCAAGGATAAAAGTAGGGAGATGTAATGTTCTCAGATAACCCTATTTAAAATATTGTCTAAATATGCTGAATCGTGAAACCTGGTTAATGCTGTATCTGATGCAGTAAATGGTTGAAGTATGCAAAACTCCAATTTTCAGTGTTGAAAAACAACAACTGTTTAAACGCATTTTTATGAAAATTGTAGTGTGCACATTGTGTAACTGGATTGTAACTGCGTGTTGGGTAGAGATGTTTGAAGCATAGGTTGGAGAACACTCAGCTTTATTTACACACGTATAAACACCACATGCATACAGTCAGACACAAACAATATGTAAGGCATTTAAAAACAAATAACTATAGATTTGTGGAAGGATTCCACTTCTAAGCCGAAGACCCGATACTCATGCATGCTCAGGTTGCGCGAAAGATGCATCCTCTCCGGGTGAGAATCAAGTAATAATAGACGAAGTAATACACAGGATTATGCTAAATATATCCGAGTGAAGATCTATCGACCGGCTGATCATTTCTTCTGAATGACACAAGTGGCTCTCTCGCCGGTGCGTAGGTGGAAGCATGGTTACAAAATTCTTTGAATTATAGGGAAATGTTCCGTAAAAATCAATTAGGGAAGTAACATTTAAGACAAACTCCTCCAATTTAATGCACATTTATTTAAATATATACTTGACTTAGATACAGTCATCTATCGTGTAGATATAAGATGGTTTATAAAATAAATCTAAAATGTTTCTTCTTTAGAAAAACTGTCATCTGGATGCTATAACTAATTTCTTTTGGTTTTTTATATTACACACACACATATATGTATATATATATATATATATATTGTTAGACCTATTGAAAATATTACTTTTCGCTATTATAAGTAGATGAATACTGCCAAATTTATGACAATGTTAGTTAAGATAAAAATTTTAGTAAATGCATTAAATTTTTTAATATTAAAATTTGAGCTATCTTGTATTTTTTTAATGCATTTGCATTTCGCTACTAGTTAAAATGTATCAATGTACATTTATTGTTTTGTATCATCTAATTAATTTTATTGTAATTGAATTATTTTGATATTAAAATTTAATTTGAATATATTATTCTGAGAATGGTCTTCGTAGTCTTCATCTGATTAGTAAAAGGAATCAATGGGACATTGAAATTCCCTGATTTAAGAAAATAGATCTGAAATTTAACTAAATTAATCAAAAAGATCATGAAATATTTGAAACATACAGACTTACAAATTAAATAATATTATTAAAGTCATACATATATATCTATTGAAGTTCAAATATTATTACTTATATAAATTTATTTTATCATCTTAAGTAATGGCAACAATAAAAAAAAATACAATGGTTAATATATTTATGCTATCAATTATTTTTTGATATTTTCAGTTTTGAAAGTAGATTTATTAGCTTGCAATCACAATTTATAACAGTGATTTTCTGTACGAAGCAGAAAGTGAGTTATACTTTCATTCAGATATATTTATAAAACTGATTAAGTTATTTTTAATTACTATTAAAATACTTTTAATTTACCATACATTGTTTACTTTTATAATTCCAATATTTTATTTTGTAATTTAAACTTTTCTTTCAATTTAAACCTAATATTTGTGCTAATATTTAACGATTTCTATATTTATGACTGCTGGTCTAAACTCGTTATAACAAAGATGATGCATTTAAAAAAAATTTAAAATTAATAAAATTTGTGAATTTATTCAAGAATAAAATACTATTATTTATTTAAAGGCTAATAAAAAGCTGTTTGATAATCATATTTAAATTGAAGATAAATTTTGCATGTTGAAATTAAGTAATAAATATATATTACATCAATTATTATTATAAACATAAAAGAAATAGTAAAAATATGAATTGAAATATATTTTACATTAGTTTCTGTTATTTAAGAACAAAAATATTCCTTCAATTTCAATTTTTTTTTCTATGGCTGCTATATTAATAAACAAAAGAAATATTAAAATAAATATTTCTTTTTAAATTGTTTGTATTATATAATGACCTTTAAGTATGATTTGTATCAGTTTATATGTAATTAATTATTTCAATGCGTTAAAATTTAATAAATTTATTATGATATATATGCATATATGTATATATATATATTGCATAGTTAAAATTTCTCATAATTTCACCTTGATCAAAATTTTTATATTCAAAACAATTACTATATATATAGTTAAATAAAATTAACATTATAAGTAAATAACCACAAATAACCAAAATAACTACGACATAATAATCAATTTTTTTATTAAGCAGAAATTTTAATAAAATATCTTTAAGTACATTCGTTCTTTTCTAAAATTTTATATTTTATTTCAATATTTAAAATACTCCTTTAAAAACCAAGCTAGTAACAAACCATTTAAAAGATAGTTTTCAAATCGAAATGGGCAAAAAATTAGCATTCAACGAAACTTGAACCCGTAAAGCAAACATTGAATCCGAAAATCTTTTCCGAATCGTTTTAGGATAAAGTTTGAAAAAAGAAAAGTACTTAAACAAAAACAAACATAGAAAAAGGAAAAAAAGAAAGAAATATTTGACAGACTGCAATCCTTCAGTCATTTCTCGCGGAACCTAAGAAATAAGAAAATAAAGCGAAAAAAAATAACCAAGAAAAATTTCCCCAGGATTTCTGGGTAGAAATTTTTAACCCAATTGGAAAACCATCTCAAAATTCTGTGGGCATCGCACCAATCCGTGACATTCCCCTTAAAGCCATTCTTTTCCACTGCGAGATCACTCATTTTATTCCGGTAAATGCTCACGAGCCAGTCGGGTGGGGAAAAATCCTATGGGAAGGGGGGGGGGGGGGACCGGAGTTCCGTCTCTGTTGGAGCTTGAGAATAGGGATAGGGGTATTTGCTTCAAATCAAGTGATTCATTTATTGAAGTCCGTGCCTTGAATAAAATGCCCACTACATAGTACGATACTGGAGCCTATTGATCAGATTTTTGGACATTCCAAATGTCCGAGCCTCCTTTTTGCCTTTCTCGCCTTTGTTATACTTTCCGGTGATTCTATGGATGGTCCATGACTTTCTTTTTGGAGCTGATTTATTTTTGGATGCAGGCAATTTTCCGGAGAGCCAGAAATGAAACGAACCACACTAACATCGGCGATGGTGTAAAATAATGAATCGCCTGAATAAAGAAAACACATTTTTGGTAAATTTTTATGTCTGGATTGCTTTGTCATTGCTAAAGAGTTGGATAGTGTTATAATATAATGTTCACGTATTTATCCTGTATTACTTTTTTGTCTAGGTTGCTTCTATAACCAGTGAAGAATTCTTTTTCACCATAATATGTTTTCTCTCGTAGCTATATTTTATTAAATGTCTTTTATATGTTTAAACAATTAGAAATGTTCAATTGCTCTTTGAAAAATATTTTCTTATATCTACAAAAGAATGTTATAAGGAAAATCCTATTTAAATCTATTTTTTGGATTTATTTACATCTTACTTTTCATTAACTATTTGATTAATAGATATAATAAGTTGTAAAATTGGAAATATAGTAAAAATTGGTAGGTTTTGAATTAATGAACCATGCAATATAGCAATCGAGTAATTACATTGACATCTTTATTAGAGATCTTTTGAATCCTGTATTTTGGTTCATCTTTTAGAATTTTCTAGAAAAATAATTATATTTAAAAGGTTTTTATTTTAGGTATTATAAAAGAGGTCTTTGAGCCAAATGTATGAAGTAATAATACCTACATATTTTAACATTTTTCATGAATATTTCTTTTTTATATTATGGAAAATTTTTGACTTTGAATATTACAATTATTTTGAATTATTGTAATATTAATCACCATAATCTAGCAATTACTTTGGAATCCTTAGTTTAGTTTTTTTAAATGCAGTATTTCGGTTCACTTTCTAACAACTAATAAGAAAACATATATAATTATTATATTAGTCTTCATGCTAAACTTATAAATTAATATCTACATATTTTAATCTTACTTTCTTTTCTAGAATTTGAATATTACAATTATTTTGAATTAATGCATTATACATCACAGTAATTTAACTATGTGGAACTGATGGCCGAGTGACCATCGGTGCCATGGATGTCTGTAGTGGTCCAAAATCCATTTTAAACAGTAAATTAAATGTTAAATGGTCTAATATGACCGTCGGGTGTAGAGTTGACAAACCTACCTCGTAAAAATAAAACATCTCACGTTTTGGAATCTGCTAGTAGGGAAACCATGAACTGTAGTACCAGGGGATCACTTCGTGATCTAACAAATACTTTGGCATAACTACTCAAAATATTCTAAATGCAGTATTTTGATTTACAGTAGTATGCGTCATTTTAATCCAGTAACTAATTTGAAATCATTATTTTTGAAAATTTAAAAACAGTATTTCTATTCACTTTTTAACGTTTGATAGTTATATATATGGATATAAAATATTTATAGTTATTATATAAAGGGTTTACATGTTAAACATGAAAAGTAATATCTTCATATTGTAACAATATTACGCATATTTGGTCCCGAATTTGAAAATTACAAATTTTGAAATTATGAATTATTCATAACAGTAACCTAACAATTGCTTTGGAATCACTATTTGAAATATTTTAAATCCAATATTTCGGTTCGCCTTTTAACATTTAATAGAGATAAATTTCGTTATTATGTATGTCTCCATGCCACGCTTAGGAAGTAAAAAATTTTTTAATTTAACATTTAATTTAATATCGATAATATTCTAACAATTTTAAGCATATTAATTCCCAAATTTGAATGCTTAAAATTATTTTGAATTACAGAAATTCAATTTAAAATCTGGTAAGATCCACTGAAAAATTTATTTGTGTATGTTAAATACAGACAAGTTAAACCTGCATACAGGAGTATCCTTTCAAAGGATGGGTGGCCAGATGGACAATTGGCAAGCTCTGGCTGGTGCTTCAGGTTTGAATCCTGGAGGTGGCATCGATGTTTTTTAATGGCTCGGATGCACGTTAAACTGTAGGTTCTGACTTAATTAGCCCAAAGTGTGCAGAAAATGACCTTACAGAGCCAAAAAAAAAACCCAATCAAAGGAGACGAATCTTATTTGTCATCTGTAGGATGATTATAAATGATGACAATAACAGATTCCTAAGTTTGCAGTAGAAAATACTTAAGCATTGGGTAGTTACTCAGAAATTACAAGCAGATTTAAGAATTTACAATCAGAAAAAAAAATTCATTTAATAACACAATTATTAGCTAGAGTAATAATTATTCTAATTCAAATTTCTTTACAGTGTAGGGAAAATATATATCATATTTGATATAGGGTATGCAGTACAAATGTTCCTATCAATAATCAAATACGAAGAACTGTAGTTTTATTCCCGATAGTCAATATTTCGGCATCTCTTATTCAACTGAATCCGGTAACTTGAGAAAAGCACCATCTATCCTTCCGAAACATTTCCTTCACTGAACAGTGACCTTGCAAGATGAAGTTGCACCCTAATGGTCCTGGCATTAACTTGGGGGAAATTTATAGCTCGATATGCTATCCAAGTTCAACTAATCTTCATTTTTCATCGTAATTTTACTAAGCTGCCTCAATCGCTTAATTTAAATCCTTCAAACCAATCCTTGCCTCAACCCTAATTGATCAATGGATTTCAGTTAGTTTTACACCTCCGGGCAATTTCTGAGGATGTATGGGCTGTCGTGGCAGTTGGGTATTTTAAAACACTATTATTTCGTGAAAGGACTTGCTCGGCTCTGAACTGCTGCCTGTAAGTCATTTTCCGTCTGATAGACCCTAACTTACGGACAGGAGTGTAAATGAAGATGACGGAAAGGCGTCATAATTAACAGCCTTTACTTTTAAACTTTACCAAAGATGTCGTGGGCCATCGATGTATTCAGAGCCTCCCGCTGTAATGAGAGGGCCCTTTTGTTGGCCGGTCTGTTCTGACATTATTCATTAGGGCGAGAATGCGTTGAGTTTTCTCCCTGAACACGTCGGGCTTTTGTTCTGCTGTTAACTGTAACCGCCTACCATCAGTTCATTGCTGTATTAATCGATGCAGTATTTTTCAGAAAAATCCCCAATTAAGCGCTTTTAAATCTTGTCTGAAGAGATTGAATTCTTAGATTTATGGTATTGGATTTCAGTAACGCTTTAACAGAAAAATTTGGAGAACGAAAACTTTCTCAAGGACATTGTATAGCATGCTGTTCAGAAAAGGAAAGCTATTTCAAGGAATTTTTACTAAATTAAACATATATTCTATGCAATTTTTTAACTTTGTGTAATAGAGAGCATTTGTTTTTGTTGATATAAAGTGCACCTTTATAACAAGGGATGTATTTTTGTTTTAAACAGTCTTTTGATGTTAATGACTCAATATTTTTCTTTATAACGTTTTATATTATTTTTTAATAAGTACTGATAATGATGAAAAAAGCGATAACTTGGTTGTAATCCCTACAGCGTCTGTGTTTATGACAGGGATACTCACGATAAATCCGCAGACAGAAATAAAATAAAATTTTTTTCAAGAACGAAAGGAAGACGATATAATGTCCTCATATCCATCCTTGTGGTTAACCCTACTTAAAATATTGTCTAAATTTGTTGAGTGGTAATTTATTTTTATAATTATTTTAATGTATTTGAGCATTAAAACTTTTTAGGAATTAAGTAATCTCTCCTTAACCCACCGTAGCAAAGTGTCAGTTGCCAGTACTCTCTTATCATAGCTTATAGTAAAGCACGTCCATTTCTCTTAAGTAGCATATTCTTTTCCTGATCGTTGATCCCTAGTGGCCTCTGCAAAGTTTTCTCCATGAGTTAGGTCAGTATTTAAGCCAGCATCAATAACCCAACGTCAATAACGGGTTCCTGTTCATCTTCAATACATCCCCAACTCTCTAGACATCGGATGTCCAGTAAGCTACGTACAACATATACATATATATATATATATTTATCCCAATGCTTCTATCTTAATCAGTTACTTAACTTTAATAGATATAGTACATGATTTATTTTAAATGCCTTTTTAAATCATAATTCAGCTTGAACTGTATGTTTTAATAAACATTAAAGATAATGAAAATATAACTTTATTCCAAAGATTAAGTGATTCTATGTACAGCCAAAATCAATGAAAATCTCCTAAATGTCGTAGAAGAACGCCTTAAGGGGAATGGCAAAATCTACGGTATCATTATTAAACAACATGAGGAGCTTTAATGAGCAACATGCTCTGGTGAAGAAATTTCGTCTAATTAATTTCGCTCGTCTGGAAACTAAATGATTCATTAAAATTTCACTATTCTAGCATTTACCATAATTCCATTTAGATTCTTAAATGGAATTATTTATAATATAATTATTTAGTTATAAAACAATCTTGAAATACTATATTAGAGAATATTTTATAACAATAATTGTAAGAGAATGAAACAGCTAGGAATTTTTAGCCAAGATGCTATTTAATATATTTCTTTTAAATACAACACATTTCATTTTTTATCTAATATTTATTTCATTCACTTTTTTGCATTAATTTTAAGCACATCCAAATTATTTTTTATCTCGGTTTTTTCGCATGTATAATTTGTTTAACGGAATAATTTGATTGGCATTGAGATATTTGAACATAATTCTTCTTCTTCTAATTTTAATAATTAATATTATATATTAATCATATATAATGTTCATTTTAATAACTATTCAATTAATTTCTTGTATCTTGAAGTTAACACAATAAATAAATTTCTATATTTCTATAAATATGAACTTTTTAATTAAATAAATGTTAATATATAAATAAGAATTATAAAATCCTCCAAAGTTTAAGAACTGTATTTCAGCAAGAGATTAAATTAAATTAAAAAATATTTCTAAAGCATTAGAAACCATTGTTTCAAAAATATGTTTTAACATACGAAAGAATTTATCAAAATAGATGAAATATTTTATTATTAAAAATTAAAAAATCAATTATTTTAATCACATCAATTTTTTATTTTTTATTTCAGTATTAACCTGGAAGCTATCAATAATTCTATACACAAATTCTTGATAAATTATAAAGATAATTATCCAAATGTTCAAATGCCAATATGTCAAAGAAAACTAATTAAATAGAACTATTTAAAAATGAAACTTGGCTGATTGCAGTCTTTAAATAATGTGGTATTTATAAAGTTTATATTTCACGTTTCTCAATTACATTTTGCGTAAAACAATTTTTTCTTTTTTCATATTAATTTATTATATGTCTAGGATTTGTAATTTTTGCTAATATAATTCATTATTCTTTATTGAATTATTTCAATAATATACTAATATATTATTAAATAATATTTAAATTTCTAATAAATATTTTGTGAAGTAATTAAAATAATACTTCATGTTTTTAAAAATGTTTCTAATTTTGTATTCATGTTCGTTAAATAAATAATATTTATGTTTTAGTACTATATTTATTAAATTAGCAAATTGATTAAAATCAAATATTTTTTTCTTTAGTCAAAAAAGACTTTATCTTTAGTTCTAGAATCATGATTTCTTAAATTTAAATATCAAAGCCTAAAAATATTTATGAATTAACAAGACGTATTTATTGATATGTGATTAAATTGTTTTTATCAATTTTCAAATTTAATATGAAATTTATTCTTATATGTATACATAAATATAAGAACAATACATTGAAATAAAAGTGTACATTTTAAGCAGAATATTACATATATTACGCTTGGTAATATTTTATAGTTATGTCATTTATAATATTTAAGGGAACACTAACAGGTTTAAAAATAAAATTAAAATTGAAAAATATATGTCATTTTTATTGAAAAATTCAACATGTCCTTACAGAATTTTAAAACTATCAGCGACATTATATATATATATATATGGTATGTGGGTGACCACCTGGGAACACCGCGTGCCTTTGGCATTCACAAATTTGGGACCTGAATGGCCGAGTGTCTAGCGCTCTGGCGCTCGGTGCCACAGGTTTCGGGTTCGAATCCCGGCGGTGCCATGAATGTTTGTAGTGCTTCAGAATCCACTTTAAGCCGTAGTTCCCGGTCTCCTATGACTGTAAGAGTGTCACGGAGCCAAAGTCAGACTTCTACCTACGAGTGCTCCATCACAACAGAAGCTGCTTCTTTCCCCTTCAATCATGAGTACGTATGGGCTTGTGGGCTTGGCCAGCCAAGTGGGATAAGAAACAACAACAAAAAAATATATATATATATTATTTCCTATAAGAAATGAGTACGAGACTGATAAAAAAAACCCAATAAATTCATTACATAGCACCAGATTTTTATTCCAAACGAATCTTACTCTAAAGTAGATCGCCTTGAATTCCAAATTTAGGGATCTAATGTAAAAAAAAATACAGTTTCCGGCTGTTTAGAGAAGAAACGTAGCATCATCAATGAATGATTTTTTTATCTGTGATATGTCTCTTTATTCCATATTTTTTTATTTTTGAGTAGCATATAAAATAAAGTACAGTGTTTATTTTAAGTCCTACTTATAGAACCAGGTAAGTAGATATCATTCAGATATGAATTTGAAAATCATGTTTAAGTTTTGACATGAAATTATGTTTAGGTTTAATTCAGTCTTCCTTAATTTAAGGAATGATGAACGATGTATTTAAATTCGGTGCATTATGCTTCAATATTTTTAGACACTGGGTATTTTTTTCCAATTAAATGCGTAATAATAGACATTTTTATTAAATAAAAAATGCATATTACATTTTGTTCAGTTATTTTGAAATAAATAAATAAAAATATAAATTAAAACAAGTATCAATGCACACAAAGAATTCGTCGCTGCCAATTATTTTTATTGTGTAAATACATGAATTTTTTTTATTAATACATCTTAATTTATGTTTTCACTTTTTTCAGGCAATTTTTTTTTAACTAATGAACAAAAATTTTTTATATGAAAAGAAAAATATCGAATTGAGTACAAATAAAATTTCATGAAAAGGATTTTTTTATTAATTAAAAATGTACTTCTTCAAAAAAGTATCCAGTAAAAACGAGCGTTTGAACCAATTTCATTGCTACTAATTTTATTGATCTGATAGACTTTCATATCACTTTTGTTATATATAGCTTTTATAAATTATTCTAGAATTCTCCGAATTTGTAAATACAAACGTAATTTATTCGGAATACAAAATGAACCTTCTTTAATACATTAAGGTTTTTTTTTTTTTTTTTAAATTTCTTTAGAGTTACATTTAACATTGTCATTAACTTAAAAGACTTACAAGATTTCCATTATAGTTTTTATTGTTAAACAACAGATCTCTTTTTATTTTAATAACAAACTAAACTTATTTTAATGTAAACTAAATCTTGTATTACAAATACATATATAAGGACTACATTTCCAGTGTATTTTATTTCATTATTCCCCGCATATTTTTCAAATTTCAATTTGTAGTTTTATCGATATGTTTCAAAATATTTTATGTTTAATAAATAATTTATGTCAAAATATTTTATATTATTTACCAAATCTATCATAGATTGCACAATAAATGTTATTAATTGGTATAAAAAAATCAAAAATTCTTATGACTCTACATATATCATTAAAGTTTTATTCAACACTATTTAATTAAAATGAAATACAAATTTGAATGGATAAAAGTAAATAATATTAGTCTGTGAAGAGTTATAAAGCAGTTTAAACTTATTGAAACCGTGAAGTATTTATTGTACAAAAAATGAATGAAGTATCAATTTTTGTGTTCTCAATATACATGCAAAATATATTACTATGCTTCTTCATCATAAGCGCAACAGCCCAAGATGGGCTAGGCCTGCACCTGTTAGCAGATTTCGAGACAGGAGATGGTGTCTTTGGATGGTGTTAGGATTGTCACCCCTACCCCCAACAACCTGCGGCTGAAGGGGATTCCTAACCACTACAACATCCTACACTACATCCTTGGCAACGCAGGGCCTAAAACTCGAAATCTATGGCATCGAGCTCCCGACACTCGGCCTTCAGGTACCTCTAAGATTAGTAAAGTTATTAAAATACTCTTAAAACTATCTACAAGTTGGATGAATCAGCATCAAAAGGCTATAAATCAAAAATCATGAAACATTTTACGTTATGTGCACTTGAATATGGAATTAATGCCATTTTGTCATCAATGTCCGCAAAGCTCAAGAGTCAATAAAATTTATTTAGAGTCCTTTGTTCAAAAAATGTAATTTTAAGTATTACGTCAAAACTAAGCAAAGCAATTTATTTTAAAATATCAGTGAACTGAACAAAAAAAAAAGACAATAAAATATGTTTTTATTGTGTTGGAAACACAATTAAATCAGTAAATCGAATAAAAAAAAAATAACACATAGATATTTCTTTTGTTATGAAGTTTTACTTTATTTTTATTTTTTTATTTATTATTATTTATTTGTTTTGTTATCGAGAACAAAATAAATTGCATTTGAAATGCAGTGTAGCAAACAGCAAAGACGTGGAGGGGGGGGGGGAATTAAAAGAAAAAAAAATCAACAGCAAGTAAGATTTCGAAAGCAACACTGTCTTCGTTCTTTTGTGGTTTAAGACTAAGTACGAAGGAGAAACCTTTCGTATCTTGTTATGGAATGTATCGAGTTTTCCTGCCCATTACAAAAAAGCTTAGAGTTCTTTTTATGAGAATCTGCATGGTAATTAAATTCCATTCAATGGAATGGATTCTGTTTCAGTTTAGCTTCCTTTTTCTCTTTTGTTGTTTCCATTTTTGCTTATCGATATAAAAAAAAATGGCGACAACCACTAAAAGTCTCGGAGTATCGATGATGTGTTCTTTTTTGGAAAGCTTTTGGTTTTAGAACGATAAGCAGATTAGTTGTGTTCTTTATCCAGAAAAATCAAAGTTAGGAAACAAAAAAGGTCTTTACTTCGATAACCACACTTCTAAAACTGCGATGCAGTTTTTAAACGTGATTAAAATATGTGGGAACATAAAATTTTAAGGGATCTCGCAGAATCATGATATTATCTTTATTTTCATAAATAAGTTTTATTTTCTTCAGTTCTTGTTGCCGAGTAAAAATGGTATTAGAATATTTGTGATATTTTTATTAACTTTTGTATATATGCAATGTTTTTAATCTAATAAAAAGATAAGCTAATTTCATTAAATTTATCTATTGTCTTTATTCAATTCTATGACTCAAACCAGAAATAAAAAAATGAACTGCATGCTTACTTATAAATACATCACGCTTTTACTGTGAAATCTTAAATTATTATTTTTTTTTGTTAAACGATGGAATAAAAAATGGATATTGATAGTAATATTTTTTTGAAAAAAAAATGTGTGTATACATTTTTGAAGATGTTTCTTTAAATTTTGAGATAACTCTTACTTAAGTGCTTGATTTATTCATTTATTACAATAACTATGCGCTGATAAATTTAAAATTGACAGCTAAATAATTTTGTGGTTTAAATTTAATTAAACCTTATCTACATCCATAGAAAAAAACCTACTTGCTAAAGTTTGAGTTCCCTCCTTTTTATTATGTTGGATTTTATTTTATGTTACAAGTATTCTAAATTAATTTACAATGAATTCCCATGGCAAGAAATGGGAAAATTTTAATCTTGTAAGGAATTTAATTTTTTTCAACATTCAGAATCATATAACGTAATCAGTAATGAATTATTATGTTTTGATTTAAAGTTTAAGGAATAATATTCCGTCATAGGTATCTTTTTATAAATTTTGATAACAAGAATTTCATTTTACCAATAATTATTATTTATTTTTATTAATCCATTTTCTATTAACAGTTTCATAAAAGGTTCTCACGTTTTATAAATCTCGATTTAAATTTCCTTAATGTGTTTTTAATATAAATAACATCTGATGAATTTTGAAACACCTACGTTTATCTAATCTTTACGCAAATGATTTAATAACCATTACGTAGAAAATATTAAAAATAATAATAATTTTAATTAATATAATTTGGTTAATGCATTGGGAAATATTAAAAATTATTTTGATTATAATCAGATCATTTTAACAGTAAGAACGAAAATATATTATGTATAATAAATTATACATATATATATATATATATATATATATTACATAAAATCTTTAAAAGCATTTTAATTTTTATGGTTTATTTAATCGTAACTAAATTATTATTATTAATTAACTTTTAAATTTATTTTAACTTATGTTATAATAACAACGATCATTGAAATATACTTTAAAAAATAGCATCTGCGTATCAAATAATAGAAGAAAACGGAAATATTTTCAAGCAAAGTTAACATTATTGCTAATTCGCCAAACAGAGCTCAGCAAGCATCCTTTGTTGCGTCAAATAATCAGCGGATTGCATTTTGAATTGCTGCCGCACGGAAAAGTGCTTTACAGGAGCAAAAGCTATCTGCGGTCTGCAAGGGATATGGCGGTAATAATCCCTTCCCTTCTAATCTGCGAATGTAACTCTGTTTTGAGTGCGTCAGACTCGAAAGTAACAGCTCATTTCCAACCGACTGAATAGCATCCGCCAAATACCCATTATAAATCTTAAACTCGAGAGGACGCCTTCCCCAAATGTTACCATAAAATGGTCGAGTCATTACCAAGGATGGAACTGCCCCAGAATTTAAGATTTCTATGGGTGTTTATCTCGGACTCTGGGCTCGCACGAGGAGCATAGAAACTAAACAGCGTTATTGGAGGAGGAGTGCACATGACTTCGCAAATTAAAATGTATGACGTCCGGAGTATGCGAAATGCATGAGTTGATGGTGTAGCGCGGTCATTTTATTTTAGGCTTGTTGGGCCAAGTTGGCTATTAACTAAGCGTCTTGGGGGAATTCATTAGTTTGAGGATTATTGCGAGCGCGGCACATAGTTTTCGCCCTGATTTATCATAACATGTGAAGTAAAAGTTGCTGTTTATTCGTATAATTAAGAACAATTACCATGTCAGGTACTACACAGTGCATCAGGCACTGCGTCGTTCTTATTAAATAATAATCCTTGTGTCTTATTTGCAATCCGTTAACTAATAAAACTTCAAGAAAACCGGAAATATGTAGACATTGTTATTATAAATTTACTAAACAATGATGCCTTTTATATTAAAATTTCTAAATTCTGTGGATTCTTTACATCTTCCGATGTGTTTTTGTTTGGTAGTAAATATTTTGTTTTTAAAGCTGTTGAAAAGCTTGCTCCAGTGTTTGTTGTCCGTTTTGTTGCTCCCTGTTTGTGGCGGCAACACACTAGAACCTCAACAGACGTGGGGTTAACCAATCTGCCTTGTACATTGGTGAGAGGATGACGGATAGATAGCGAGAGTTATATTCACTCCCGGTTTGTAATGATCATAGATAAAACACATATCATGTTATTCAAAATACCAATACTAATACCAATACCAATAGTTTCAAGCAACGGGATACCAGTGACAGTAGTTCAGTGGAACAACATGAATTTCTCTTTTTAAACTTTTTCCTCCAGCCGTAGATGTAATTTTATTTTAAATTTGATTTTCATTAAATACTTTTATTTTTTAGACTTTCAGTAGTTTCAAATTATTCTAATAAAGTTTTTTTTTCATACATCTGATGTAACGTCATAACTCTTTATTCCGCACTTCTCGAAAAATATGTACCCTTAGAGGTTTTGGTCTCAAGGCAACTTTTATAAACCTTATCCTACCTCATCAACTTTTATATTTTCTATATAAATTATCATAGAGTTTTGTTCCTAAGGTATGGAATTTCTGACCCTTTACAGTTTAATGCGGTATTCTACAAACAACCTTTATATCATATTTTGATAAAAAATATATTGCAGTCATTTGAGAATTCAAAATTCATCCCCGACCATAATACTTCCACATGTCTTATACATATCTAAACAACCTGAAACTTTCTCTTTTTAGAGAAATTTTCTCATTTCAATAAATTATTTATTAACCTCCTAAAAACTAATAAGTTTGACTGTAAAAATCTTAGAAAATACAATATTATACATTGACTAAAATGAAATATCATAAGCAGTGGTATTATTAAAGAAATATTAATTTTTCAAATGCAATTATAGTGAAGTGTATTAACTTCCTAGAACGGACGAAAATATTATGCGATTCAATTACTTCCTTGTATTTTAAATACTTTAATCTTTTATGTGCGATGCTACATGTTTCAAAATTAAGTAACTTTTGTAATTCTTTAATAATTTGAAATGCATTATTTTAATCCTGTCTTGCTGTATTTAAAAGAAGTTATCATCAATTCCGGGATTTCGTAATTTATTTTCCTTCAATCGTATTGTACCTTCAATTTAGGTTTCACGGAACATTCAATTTTATATTTTTTTTTAAATATCACTTAATAATATATTAAGCTAAACCATTATGTGTATAAAATAGTTCCGTTGTAACAGCCTTTAAAATATTAATAGTATTTCAGGAAAATTGATTTTTTTTTCGATTTCAATAACTCCAAGGAGTTTTGAAGCATAATCTATTTATGTTTAAATGTTAGCTGAAAATCTTTTTTATGCGTAAGCAACTAATATGATTTGCTTTATAGGTGTTCTTGGGGGACCTTAATGCAACGTTTAGTATATTTAACTTTCAAATAGTTTCAGGCTTTTACTCTTTTACCATGTAGTCATTGAATATTCCTTACCTTACTGAAAAGTTGTATTTCTCTGTGTTGTTTCCTATTAATAAATAATTTTTTTCTTCATTAAATTTTAGATAACATTTTAAATTTATTCTGCATTAATATCTAAGTCAATTATGTGCAAATTCAGGTTATTCAGTATACTGTATCAGTAGGAGGGGAAGGCTTGTTACACAAATACAGCACAAATACTCATCCAGGTATAGCAAATTTGGGAGTTCGCAATAAAGTTTTCTGAATTATAATTACAAACATTATGATGTAGAGGAAAGTTTATAATCAAAATTATTTTAAAAAGAGGGAAAGATTATTTAAAATTATTATGTAACTCTATTCCAAAATTAAAGTGAAAATACAACGTAATCAAATCTTAATAGCTCAATTTTTTTTATAATATGTAATACTAAACACTGATAAAATTTATTACTTTCTCTCACAGATCTAGAAGGCTAAACTAGCTAACCGAAAGGAGAAACTATCGTAACTTTGTGGACAGCACAGAATTTTCGAGGTACATCTACAAGAAACAATGCTGAGAATGAATCATTCACTTTTCTTAGAATTTCATTTAAAAAACTAATATATTCTAGTAAAATCGAAAAAAATAAAGTCTTAAGCATTTTTCAACAATGCATATGGATTTTATGAGGGATTTTAAATAATGTGGCATTGTATTAATCTAACAAAGAAACAAGCAAAAGTTTTATTCAAACTAAATCCAGAATTAATCTTTGATTCTCTGAGAGCGAAACGAATTAGGCAAGCGGAAAAATTGAGTTAAATCCAAAGAATCACTTGTAAAACTAATCTGTGTTCTATGAAAAGTTGTGACATTCTATACAAATGCTTTCTCTACGTATTCATTGTGCAGATAAATTGCACATAATCTCTTTCCTAATCTTTTAACATCCGTAGGCTGAGATATTTAATGTCGGTCCCAGTCAGAATTAAAGTGTCAGGTAGTCATCTCAATTCGGTATGACAGCAGTACTTTATGAATTCGTGGATTCTAGAAGTTTGGATGGGAAACAATATTTGATACAAGTCGCCCATATAATGGTGATTCCAGACATATTTATAATAGGCAAAAATTAAGATATAAACTTTTAATTGTCTCAATTGCAAGAATCTCGATTCTTATTTCTATTATTTATGTAAGTGAATAAGAATTGAAAATGTAATTAAGCACATATAACACACACACACACACATATAAATATTATGATTATGCAAAACTTTAGAAATACGTTAGAATAATTTAACAAAAATTACTCATTATAGAAATTGATGTAATATCACATTTTTAACTTTATTATAAACATTATTTTCAAATTTTGTTGCTGCACTTATCAATACCTATAAGGAATCTTACAAGTGCTTACATAAGTTAGATATATATATATATATACGGAGAGAGAGAGCTTATGACTTATGTAAGATTGAAAATTTATCGTATTTTTTTTTCTTTTGTCTTCATCTGAATAATAGAATTCATCTGAATAATAGAATTCATCTGAATAATCTTTTGAATATTCCCGTATACATATGAATAAAATTTTGTGCACAATTTTTGGAAACCACAAATGGCTTATATGTGTCTTGACTTGGTATATTAGATATAAATTCGTTATAGTTATTGTTAAATATAGCATTAAATTTCAAAATTAATGTTA